>BDUI01000198.1:145761-158687 GCA_002335545.1 Apodemus speciosus
GGGAAACCAGGAAAGAGGGAAATGAAATGTAAATAAAGAATATATCCAATAAAAAAAATGCAAAAAAAAAAAAAGAAAGAAAAACAATTGAACACTGTAAGTAGAGCTTAATGGAACATCTGAGTAGAAGCTTTAAGGACAGTATTGCTGCAATCTATGTAGACCATGTAAAGTTTTCAGAAGTGAATAATCTTAGCAGATGCCTAAAGACTGTTTTGTGATGTTTTGGAAAATAATGTGACTGATGTATGCTCCGCTTCTGGTACAAAAGTCTTAGTTTACGAAAAAATACTGTGAGGAAAAGTAACTTGGTGAGGAAGGGGTTTATTTTGGTTAACTACTTTTACGTCACATTCTATAACTAAGAGAAGTCAGGGCAGGAGCTCAAGTAAGGAATGAACCTGAAGGCAGAAGCCATGGAGGAATATTAGTTTCTGGTTTGTTGATTTGCCAAGAAAATGTCTTACAAGCTTTGCTACAGGCCAATATTTTTGAAGTTCTATCTTCTCAAATGACCAAGTTGTGTCAAGTTAAGCAGGACATATAGGCTTATGTTTTTTTTTTTTTTTACCAAAATTAGAAAGTTATTTAGTCATTAACTCATCAATTATATATGTTGCTCTTTATATGTCCTTCAGAGCCCAAGTTTCATGTATAAAAAGAAATATAAAGTTATTCTATAGTTTACTGATGATTTGCTTTTTATTGATTTCTTCTTTGTTTTGTTTTTTATATTTTTTCTTTCCAGTACAAATTCGTTAATATTTTCTTATGCAGTCTCAAGTCTGCTGTTAATCATAATCCCAGGAATATTACATTTTATACATTATCATTTCTTGTTTTAGAAATTCAGTTTGAACTTTTTATCTCCCATTCTTTTTTGATGCATAAACATAGCTTTCTTTAAGACCTAATAAAAATAAATGTCCATATAAAATACGCAATTGTGTATCTTTAATCTTTAACATATTCATTTGCTTCTTGGTCAGATGGGATACCATCTTAATGCTCTTATCTAATAGTCCTATCATCTGAGTTAGTTCCAGTTAATAGACCTTTCTACTCATTATAGGTGGGAAGTTACTTACTTTTCAAGTGTCAGATATTTATTTTTAATTTTAGAGGGACATGAAAGTTTAAATTTCCTGTACATGTGTTATTSGGGTGTGATTGTACTTCAGTTTTTTTTAGAGGAATTAAATTTGTTTATAATCACCAAGTAACATCATTTGAACCTTTTTCTAAAAATGTAGGTACTTTGACAGAAATGACTCCATCAAGTCTATCTTACAAAGTTCTCTTTGAACTAGGAGTCTCACTTTTAATGCTCTTTTACCACTTTGCATATTTGGAGGTGATGAAGGTTTATATTGATACTGAAATGACTTTACTCATCTCCTTTTTGTTTATCTAATACATTTTACTCCCTGGCGTCCTTGCAATTGTTTGTGAAAGTGGACTAATTATTAATTAATAAGGCTAAGGGCCTGTGTAGATTCAAACCCCATGATCAATACATTAACAAAGATTGTGATACAAAAGATTGGTGACAAACAGAATTTGATCAGACCCTTCCTGAATACAAACTATTGACATCTGATGTAAAGGGGAAATAATTATGGAGCACAAGTATATTTTCTCTTGAAAGGTTTTGATTGTTTATTATTTATTTAGGGGAAAGAAAAAGATGATAGATGATATATGATACTTTTCTTGTAAGTAATAAAACAGTCTCTGGAGTCTAGCTGAAGAGAAATTGTCTATGAAGATCATATTGCTGAATACAAAGAGGATTTCCACAGTGGTTAGATTCAATAAAGACTGTAATAAAATGTTATCAACTCATAAATACACATTTATTTGATATGAAATTATAGATACAATGATAAAAACATTTGTTTATCAGATTTCTTTTTCTAGTATTTTAGACCATCCTTTTTATTTGTGTGTGTGTGTGTATACCTTCCTAAATTTGTGTATATTACATGCATGCAGGCACCTGCAGACTTCAAAAGAGGGTTTCAGATCCCTTGAGTTGTAGTTACAGGTGATTATGAGCCACCCAATGTGGGTGCTGGGAACTAAATTTAGGTTCTTTGGAGCATCAAGCAGTCTTGACCTCTGAGGCTTCTCTCTATACTCACTTTGAGATAATTTCAGTGACAAACATTTGTTTAGCCATTATTTATACTTTGTTGTTTTACTAATTATAGTCAATCTGCCCATAATTTCATATAATTAATTTTCATCATATATATTGATCCTGATTTCAAAATGCTAAAGCCCATGACCTCTCTTGGTAATGAGCCTAGGTAGAACACTTGACTTTATAGAAACCTGTTTTTACTTCACTAAATCATCACAAAGGATTATTTCCTTTCCATTGTCCAGATATGAATAATAATGTTCAGTGTCCTTGTCACACTAGTTATATTTGTCAGACCACATGCAGACAGTTTGAGGACATTTCATGGAGCCAAAAAAAAAACCACTACTGATCATTGAGGGGTTAGTACAAATGACAAAATGCCCTTTAGGATCAGAATTTAATTATTAGTGTCATACCTTCCATAGCTTTTACTGGACCTCATCACATTGTTTGGCAATGGTTGTGACTATATCTGTTCAATAACTATAATGGGCATGGAGTAGAAGTTACACTGAAATTTTCCAAAATCACTTCCAGTTAATAGAGTTCAAATGTTCTTTTCACTATTTCATGATTGCTGTGTATCTCCAAGAGACCAATAGCACATTAAAGTTTTGCAAGATTATTTGAATCATTTAATTTTCTTCCAATGTTTAGCTCTATTATTATGTCCATAGAGAACAAGAGCCATGAATCATAAACTTTGTAACTAAAACAACTGTGATTCATCTATAACTTGATGAGTCAGTGTATTGATTAACTATAGTGACTACTGACACAATCCCCTTTTATTTCTAGTTATCCAAATGCAAACACTTTACGTCTTATTTTTGTTATTGGAATAACGAACTCGTTTTATAGTCCAGGCTGACCATCATACTAAATACAGAAGACTTTCTGGTACTCAAACATTGTTGCTGTGGTTTGGTTAACTTTTTATCTTGCTAGTGTTGTTCTTGGTTATCTCCACAGAATGGAAAACTAAGCTATGTAGAAAAACATTGATTGACTCGGTGAGTTGAATCACTTGATGTTTAATTATGAACTACTTGGAGATTGTTAAAAATTCATGCAGTCTTGTATTCATGGCGATACAGGTTTAAAAGTCATTAAGAAACAGCATGACTAGCTTAGATAATTAATATTTGGCTTGAAAAAGAAAAACATTGCAATTATGAACAGCATGACCCATGGTCAATTATCTATCACATTTTTTTTAGTGAACTCTATAATCCAAGTGTATTTGTTGTAAAATTACCCATTTATTCATTTATTCAATAAATAGTTTATTATTGTTACCTACTTAATGTCAGGAGTTCTGCCAGAAATTCTCAAGAGTATAGAAATGAACCAATTTCCCTGTCCTCAAAGAGCTTATTATCTATCAGAGGAGTTATTATCACTGCCAAAAAAAAGCCTTTTAATTCAAGGTGCATGTACTGGTGGCTTTATTTAATTATTTAAATAACTCAAAGAAGACTAAATTTACTTTTACTGGAAGAAATATAGTGGGAGTACGGAAAATGTGTGTGTGTGTGTGTGTGTGTGTGTGTGTGTGTGTGTGTATGTATGTGTGTTATAAAAAGCTATAATGGATTTTTAAAAAAAATCCTATCACACGAAAAGACTTAAAAGTTAATGTACCTTCAAAGACTGATACTTACAATTTTAACAGCTAAAAATATACAGAATATAGCAGTTTCTTACCAAATCTAATGCTCGTGATATTGATCTTGTTAACATGCCAATTAGTTTAATAGGTCTAGTTTTGTGGGACTTTGCATTTCTATCCAGCTCTCAATTAACTGATTATGCGCTTGGTTCATGAGACATATTTTGAGCAGTATTTGGGCATAATTCTAAAAGTAACTGACTTACACTCAGAGACAGCAGTGTAATACAAATAGTAAAGAATGTAATCCTCCATAAGAATGTAGTATCAGTGAACACCAGAGTGGTTAGACAATGCCAAGAAGAATAAATGCAATCAGAACTTGGAGGTGAAATATGTAGAGGAGACTTTGTAAAGGAAGTCAATAAGAAGTCATAATGTTAAAAGCATATTTTGGATAATGCTACAGAGAACCCTAATGGTAAAGCAAAGAAGCTTCATGATCAGTTTGCCATTTGGCATGGTAGGGATGCAGCCTAAAAATCCAATAACAATACCCCCAGGGGACAAATAAAAACACTACCATCGTATGCCATGTGCTTACAGCACTGGGTTTGTCTGTAGGGAATACTTCTACAATTTTAAATAAAGCTTCTATATGGATACATGGCAAGGAAAGCATGTAAAGTCAGTTTCTCAGTGGTTTTAGAATCTATACAGGGTATGCAAACTAGTATTTAGTAGTATAGTACAACATGAGGTACAGTTAAAAGACTAAAGATTTGGAGGAACATCAAGTGAAGGATTGGTATTTGGTACACAATTAGGTACTCAGTTTTGTAAGACGATGAAATTGCCCACAGAAGAAATGTAGAGTAGATTTCTTAGGCACCTTTGAATGCTAATGAGAAAGATGAATCCTTTTAGACAAACAAAGGTACAGTTGTACAATATGGCATAAACTTCTAGAGTTTTCCAGGAGTTTTCTGAAGTTAAGTTCATTTCTTCTTAAATTTAGAATCCTAATAAAGAAGATAGAACTGTGGCACTACAAAGTATTGAAATACAAAGAATATTTGAGGACCCTGGTCCCAAAAAGACTGGATCCAGTTTTGTAGGAGAGTATCAGAACAGAGAAATGGTGGGGGATTGATTGGGGAATGGGCGGAGGGAAGAGGACTTATGGGACATATGGTGAGGGGGGAACTGGGAAAGGGGAAAGCCTTTGGAATGTAAACGGAGAATATAAAAAATGAAAAAAAAAACTAAAATAAAATAAAAAAGAATCTGATTGTGCAACTTTTCAGTCCAATGATATTGTTCTTAGCTAATCCCAAAAGCATCATTAGGCATATCTTACTGTATAGTTATTATTGTAGTTTTCAGTATTTATGGCTCAAAAGTGACTATTGTATTTTTTTTAACTAATTTATTTTTTATCCCAAACTCTGCCCCCTCCTGGTTCCCCCTCACAAAGTCCCTCCCCTCAAACCACCTCTCCTCTAAGATTGTGGGCCCCCACTAGGTATCCCCCATCTTGGCTCATCAAGTCTCTGCAGAATTAGTTGCCTCCTCTCCCACTGAGGCTAGGCAAAGCAGCCATAGAGACTGAGCTGCACATCTGCTACATATGTAGTGGACACCTCAGTCCATCCCACGTATGTTCTTTGGTTAGTGACTCAGTCTCAGAGCTCACAGGGGCACAGGTTATTTGACTCTGTTGGTCTTCTTGTGGGTTTCCTATCCCCTTAAGGGCCTTCAATCCCCCTAAAACTCTGTCACAAGAGTCCCCGACCTTCAGCCAGTGTTTGTCTGTGGGTATCTGCAACTGTTTCAGTCAGGTATTGCGTCCAGTCTCTCAGAGGAATGTTATGCTAGACTCTTGTCTGCAAGCATATCATAGTGTCAGGGATTCGTGCTTGCCTATAGGATGGGTCTCAGTTTGGGACAGTTACAGGTTGGCCAGTCCTTCAGTTTCTGCTGCATCTTTGTCCCTGAATTTCTTTTAGACAGGGTAAATTTCGGGTTGAAAGTTTCCTGGGTGGATTGCTGTCCTTATCCCTACACTGGGGGTCCTGCCTGGCTATAGGCAAAGGCCTCTTCAGGCTCCATGTCCCAGCTGTCAGGCATCTGAGCTAAGGTCATTCCCATTGACTCCTGGGAAACCCCATCCCCATCCCAGGTTACTGGGACTTCTTAGAGATGCCCCAACCTCCCCACCCCCCTCCAGCTGCAGATTTCTGTTTATTCTCCTGTCCCTTTGGGTTACTCTACTGTTTCTCCCACCCCACCCCCATACTTGATCCTGCCCCCCCCCATTTCTCTCCCCCTCTCATCCCCTACCCACTTTCCTCCATCCCTCTGCCTCCCATGATTATTTTGTTCTCTGTTCTACCTGGGACTGAAGCATCCTTACTTGGGTCTCCCTTTTTTAGCTTCTTTGGGTCTGTGGGGCGTATCATGGGTATTGTCTACTTTATGGCTAATATCCACTTATCAGTGAGTACATACAGTGCATATTCTTGTGGGTCTGGGTTACTTCTCTCATCTTCCCTGCCATAGTTCCAACTGTGAAAGCTGGGGGGGTTTACAACTCAGGACCAGCTTGATTTCTACCAGACTTATGAATAAAGTGAATTTTGTCTTCATCAAAGGATTTTGCCCTCCTGTTCTTGAAAACAACTAAGAGCAATGACAATAACCTGTATTATTTGGGTGGCAGGGGCTTTCTTTTGTACTACCCTGACCAACAACTTGAACGGTGATATCCCACACCTGGTATCAGGTTTTTTGTTTTTATAGTTTTTTGGCTTCATTGTCAATTTTCTATGTGTATGTAACACAATCTGGTCATTTCCACACTTTGTTACCCTCTCTTTTTTCTCTTCTGTCTTCTGCCAAGACCCTTCCTCATTCTAACAGGTCTTTGCATTTTTAGTGAGTAGGAATTAGAACTAGGGCACAGGAAGAATATGTTAAAGTGCATAGCTATATGCACAGTTAAATTGCTCTTTTACAGAGGCATTGATATCATCTATGAGAACAATTTGTATAGCCTAATCACCTCTCATAGACTTTAATGTAGACACTGTGATGTTTAGTTGAACATGGAGTTTAGAGAGGACAAATCATCTAGGTGCATCATGTTCAAACAAGTTGCCACTATTGTTCTCTCACTTTTCTCTCTGTCCTCTCCTCACCTTGGCTGTTTCATAGCTTTATGTTTTACTTGTGGTGAATGGGAAAGTACCCAATTACACTTTCTTGTTGGTTGGGCTGAGGGTGACTACGAGGCTGCCTTTGTATTTTCAACTTTGGGGCTACTCATGATTTGTAATCTATTGCCCCTGAGCAATGATGAGCTTACTGGGAGATCACTGTGAAACTCACTATTGCCTAATCTATCACCTGAAAATTACAAGTCAAAGCCCATCAGTTACTAGAATCCCAGCATCTGCCTGAATTTCTTATTATCCTAACTTCCTCTGTCTTTACTTAGCATGAGCAGAGATCTTTTTCTTGTGCATTTACAGCCACTTTAACTTTTCCTTTCCTCCACGCATGACTGAAATTTATGTAGTGGCTAGGATCTCGTATTACCACCACTCTAAAACATTACAAGATTTTCAGAATATCTCAGTGATAAGGCTACTGCAATTTGTAGCATTTTTAGATGAAGAAACTGAGGTAAAGGAGGGATGGTGAACTTTACCAGACACCATACAGTATGGATGTTGTGGAGGTGGGATTTGCATATGCAGCTTGTTTGCTGTACTCCTATTCTGATAAGGACATCACAGTGTCCCTCAGAAGGCAGGTACTGAGCACCTGGGTGTAGGGGCTCACTGGGCTGGTCTCATACTTGGAGCTCCTAAATCTCAGCACTTGAAATTCAGAAGCCATGGATTTAGCTCTCATTTTCTTTCTATTTCAGTAATGGCATCCTTTGCTTGTTCCAATGAAGAGGACAGGAGTGCAGTATAACATGTATGCCCCAGGGTGAAAGGGTAGCACAATACTTCACAATCAGTATTCTGCCCTACTTTTCAAGCATCACTACAGGGTAGAAACTAATTAAATGTTAATTCCCATCCCTCCTCTTCAAATGCTCTATCATAATGTCTGCTTTCAGAAAAACTTACTCCACACAAAAGTAACTTGACTCTATACAAAATATTCTAATGCCAGTGTTCAGTTCCTTAATGGATAGATTTTCATTACCTTATATGCATATCTTTCAATTAAAGCAAATAGTGAGCCTATGACCATTATTACAATCCTTTCTTATTCTGTAAGAAAACGAAACAAAACAGAACAGAACACAACAGAACAAAACAAATTAACAACAACAACAACAACAAAAAAAAAAAAACGGTGTGAGGAGACCAGTTCATAGTAAAAACTTCTGTGTTATCCTTTCTTATTCTATCCATTGACATAGATCACTACTTATGAAGCATGAACCCTGACACAGTTGTCCCATAGAATAGAGGATGACTATGTGATGACCATAAAAAATGACAGCCCTCACATGAGGAAGAGATTTCTGTCTAATGTTTGACTGTACAGTTCCATGTGGCTAAACATAGGTCTTCTGCTCTTTGTGAGTATTCTCAACAGACTCCCTATAAAATTTGTGATTTCTAATGGTTGAAAACTCATGTCTAATTCCTTCAAAGATTAGATTTACAACTATTCCCTTGTTAAAATAAACCAAGAATGGCAATTAGGCTTTTAGGAAAGGTCTTTTTTTTTTTTTTTTTTTTTTTTGAGGGATTGGTAGACCAAAAGCCTCATATATTACAGCTTGGCAATTTTGTTAAAGTGCCATATATAACTGACCAGTTACTCTTAGGTCCTGAACAAATTGGCAACAGAAAATCATCAGCCTCATAGAAAGTCAGACCACTTTCTCACAGCCTAGGAGAAGTGATGTCTTTGAGAGGTCCAAAGATATACAGGATGATAGAACGGGTAGAAACACAGACAAACGCCTCTGCCAAGTTCCCATTACAATTTTCTGTTTCTCAAATGGAGATTAAATGCAGTGCCAAAATGTGTCATCTGGTGTTGCGTTTTGGTAATGTGGACAAATGTCGACAAAATTGATGTGGAGGCTCAAAAAATCCCACTATTTATGAATTAAAATTAAATTTAATTTTACTCTCTGGAGAAGCCTCAACTAAGGCTGGACTTACTGTGCTATTAGCAATACAGAATTGCTTTCTTCTTGCATTCAGAAACTTAAGCACACCACACACACACACACACACACACACACACACACACACAAAAGGATAGAGTGGGAGGGAAAGAAGGATGGAAAGAGAAAGAGAGGGAGGGAAGAGAGACCGAGAAGCAGAAAGACAGACAGAGACAGAGAGAGAACAGGCATGCTGTTTTATGTGCTATTTGTTCTAAGGTGGTTGTTACATTTCACCTAACTATAAGAAACCCACTTCCAATTTTATCAGGCATAAAACAAACAGTGTATTTTGTCTCTGAGAATATATTTATGCTGTATCATGTTAGCTTGGATCAGTCTCTCTCCCTTCTGATCTACATAACTTCTCTTAGAACCTTTGGACCATTAGCCAGTAAGCTAAGGAAACAAAAGTGGCCTATTTTTAAATGTTCCATATTGAAACGCTTTATTTTATTTTATTGGTTATTTTATTTATTTATATTTCAAATGTTATCCTCCTTCTTAGTTAAACCTCCTATCCCCTCCCCCATCCCTTTGCTTCTATGAGAGTACTCCTACACCCACCCACCCCTTCCCAGCTCAGTGCCCTGGCATTCCCCTACACTGAGTCATCCAGCCTCCACAGGACCAAGAGTCTTCCCTCTCATTGATGCCAGATAAGGTAATCCTCTGCTACATTTGCAGCTGGAGCCATGGGTCCCTCCATGTGTACTCTTTGTCCCTGCATTTCCTTTTGACAGGAGCAATTCTGAATTAATATTTTTGAGATGAGTGGGTGGCCCCATCCCTCAACCTGGGGCCATGCCTATCCACTGGATATGGTCTCTACAGGTTCTATCTCCTCTTTGGTGGGTTTTTTGGCTAATGTCATCCGTGTTGGGTCCAGGGAAACTCTTGGATCCCTGGTATCTGGAGATTTCTAGTGGCTACTCCCAGTTCCCCATCCCCGCTGCTACACAACTCCATTCAATTTCCCGACCCTCTGAACTTCTCCCATTTCCTGATTTTTGCCTCCCCCTCCTCTCTCCTTCCTAGATACCTCCCTCCATCTACCTCCCATATTATTTTCTTCCTCCTTCTGAGTAGGACTGAAGCATCCTCACTTTGGCCTTCCTTCTTGGATTTCATATGATCTGTAACTTATACCATGAGTATTCTAAATGTTTTTTGTTAACTCCATTGAAGTATAATGTGTGTGTTTCTGTGTTTGTGTGTGTGTGTGTGTTACTAATCCCTGAGAATTGGATGGTTCCATTTGCATTTACACATGTTTGTGAATACAATAGCTTTAGTTAAGTGAACTAAGTGGAATGGACACAGTATTTAGCTCTTTTCATACTGATGGTTGTCTTTCCAGTGAATGAGCTCTATGAATAACATTGCATCTCCATAGAAAGAGTTTGGTTTGATGGGTAAAGAAACTGCTCTTGGAAAGTTATTTATTTAGTGAAAATGGATTTATATGGGGAAGGTGATACTCTGAAACAAATATCCCTAGAATTTGGTCTCAATACCTCAGCTATTGAAGCCCACATCAGATATAAATGCTCAGTTCTTCAGAAACACTTGGTACACTGAGAAATCCAACAAGTTCAAATACACCATTTAACCTTCCCCTCATGTAAGTATTCCTGACTAAAATCAGGTTAGGAAGGCAGAAGGAGACCTGTTTCGAAAAAGAAGGGTCTTGTCAGAAAACAGAAGAGGGTAACAGTGTGGAAATGACCGGATTATATTATATACACATATAAAATTAACAATGAAGCCAGAAATCATAAAAACAAAATAGCTTACTGTGAGAAAATATTTTTTACCCTTAATAAATGAATGAGCCTTCTATATTCTGTTATAATAGTGCAAAACATGCTAAGTAAAGGAACCAATTTTATTTTTTTATTCAATATATTCTTTACATTTTAAATGATTTCCCCTTCCTGGATCCCTGCCTCCCCGAAAGTCCCATAAGCCCTCTCCCCTCCCCCTGTTCCCCCATCCACCCCTTCCCATCTCCCTGTCCTGGTATTCCCTATACTGCTACACTGAGCCTTTCCAGGACCAGGGCCCTCTCCTTCCTTCTTTTTGGACATCATTTGATATGTGAATTGTGTCTTGGGTATTCCAAACTTCTGGGCTAATATCCACTTATCAGTGAGTGCTTACCATGTGTGTTCTTTGTGATGGGATTACTTCACTTAGGGTGATATTTTCCAGTTCCACCCACTGGCCTAAGAATTGCATGAATTCATTGTTTTTAATAGCTGAATAGTATTCCATAGTGTAAATATACCACAGTTTCTGTATCCATTCTTCCATTGAGGGACATCTGGGTTCTTTCCAGTTTCTGGCTATTATAAATAGAGCTTCTAAGAACATAGTGGAGCATGTGTCCTTATTACATGTTAGAGCATCTTCTGGGTATATGCCCAGGAGTGGTATAGCAGGGTCCTCAGGTATTACTATGTCCAATTTTCTGAGGAACAGCCAGACTGATTTCCAGAGTGGTTGTACCAGCTTGCAATCCCACCTGCAGTGAGAAACAATTTTAAATGAAGATACTTATTGATGATCAGACACACTTGATGTTGGAATGCCAGTGCTAAGTGCAAGAAATCCTTTATCTGTTGGAAATAATGAGCCTGTTACCTAGCCAAACAAGAAACAATAAAAAGAAAATATAATGATTTATAATAAAATAACTCATACATTTTACATACTTGTACATAAAGCTCATACAGTTGCTTCTTTTAAAATCTATGCAATAGTTAATGCTATCATCACTTTATAAATTATAGACTCTGAAACTCATGAAGGCTGAGTAACTTACTTAAGCTCACAGTATTACAAAGTGACAAAGGAAAAAATTCAATCAGGTCTTTTTGTCAAAAGGCAATACATGACCTTCCTACAGAGGTACTCTGTTTTCTGAGAATTTGGTGGGAGTGCACAAATCTGGATTTCAATAAAGCAGGACCAAGTTGGTCCCCATCAAATGAAGGGACACACATTGTACACCTTGTACCCAGATCTTAAACAAGTTGCTTCTATGTGTCAGAAGAAACTTCACTGCCAGAGCAATCACCTCAGCCAGGCTAGCCTTTCAGTCCTCACCTGGCAGATTTCCCAGAAAAAAACAAGGCAGCTCATTTCATTGCCAGGAAAGGAGCTAGATAACACTCATTTTAGCTCTTTTCACATGGTGTTAGTTCTCGCTGTATGAAATAAATATGTCAGGCATCAAACCCTTGGTGACAAGAAATCTCTAAGAACATCTTGGATACTGTTTTCGAGAGAAAGCTTAATCCAAAGATTGGTGTGTCCTTGGAACAAAGATACCTTAAACCCTTAATCCTGGAATTGTTTGGGCAGCTAAGCCCTGCACTGCCTTCTGATTTAAACAGACAGTTACTTAATTGATTTACATCTTCATTGGTAACTGCACCTATAATGTTGTGGTGCCTCAAATCTATCCAATATTGATAATTTTTTATAGTAAAGCATATACAAATGGCTGGTTAAAAATAATTTTAAAAGATTTTGTGTTACTCAGAAGAAAATTACAGTGAATGCACTTATCTGAAAAAAAGAAGTAAACTCCAGTTCCAAGAGCCACTTTGCCAATTAGAAACAAGGTTAAATGTGAAGTCCAAGAGCTACAGACAGTGTAGGCATTGGAAGCCCCAACAGCACTGGAGTTTTACGTGTGGTAGTGTAAGAGTGCTTGATAGAGAGCCTTTAAAAGGGTTTCCCTTTCCTTATGTTCATCAAGCTTTGTTTAGTAGCTAAAACTTTGGATCCAAAGTCTTGAAGAATCAGGAAGTGCTATTTATTTTTTTTTTTGTATAATATTTTTTCTTTTCTTTTTTTATTTATTGGATATATTCTTTATTTACATTTCATTTCCCTTTTCCTGGTTTCCCCGTCCGCCAATGTCCCATATGTCTTTTCCCTCCCCCTGTTCC
>BDUI01000198.1:183507-193740 GCA_002335545.1 Apodemus speciosus
AGTGGTATGGCTGGGTCCTCCGGAAGTATCATGTCCAGTTTTCTGAGGAACCTCCAGACTGATTTCCAGAGTGGCTGTATCAGCTTGCAGTCATAAGGGAACTTTCTAATGAGTCTGGATCTGATAAAACTTTCCAAAAGGTCTTAATGAGTAATTTAGGTCTCCATACGTGTATGGACAATCAAAAATTTCCTGATGGAGCTGTTCTTTTCATATATAAAACTAGATAGTGGCAGAGGAAAAAGAGCTTATGGGAATAGTTCTATTGATCAATTTGAGTGTAAGGAATACAAAATCAAGTTCTAGCAGGTAAAGTTATATAAGATGGCCAATTACCATCAGGAAATGTTACTTCTATGCAAACCAAGAGTGATAACATGAAGTACAGGTTTGTAAGTGATATGTATCTCATTTAGACTATAGTTTTTAGGTTAGGAAGGAACTTTGGGCTTGAGTCAACCTTTAGATGCCTCACAACATATAAAGATGATCAGATTCGACATGGGTAGGAAGAACAATCACAGCAGGCCCCAGTACCAATGTTAGTGAATATTAAGCCAGTGGATTCATTAAGATTGTTTCATGCTCAAGGCAGAAGGATCCTATATGGGGTCATTGGGCAAGAGATAGAAGGCCTGCTCAGTCATGTCATGCTGCATTTGAGGTTGACTACTTATTCTGATGTGGTTCATTTGCTGGGAAAGAAGAGATCAACTCTCTTGTAACAGGGCAGCCAGAGCTCTTCAGGACAGCAATGACCAGGAAGTCAATTGATTAGACAAAAGTTCCCATGACTGAGGATCACTGCCAGCCCATGAAGCACCACAGACTACTTATATCTTTGACAATCACTCCTAAACCCAGCATCAAAGCTTTCTAGAATAATTCAGAACTTCAATAGTTTAATGAATTCTGCTTCCTAAAAATGAAGCAAGGCAGAAATGGTTATGTGGTCACTTTAGGAACTCATTTTACTTCTACTATGGCTACTCTTAAGGTTTTTCACTATCAGTAATTTATTAGACAAATAAATATTTCTAATTATATTTAGAATCAAGATCATTCAAGCAAAAACACTGAATTAAAACCATTTTTATCTTAATGTGAAAACTAACCACCACCATCCTCTCTAAAAGTGGTTATCAAATGTACAGAAGTTTATAGTCCATAATAAATTACTAGTTTAAAATAACAAACTTCCAGATTGCCAGATACTGAAACTCCTACTCTGGAAACCCTTTTGCAAACAAGTAAATATTCCTAGGAAAACCCTGCAAACACAGCTACTATACTGAACACTGTTGATCTCACCTGCAGAAAAGCTTCTGAGATGCCAGCTCTAAAAGTGATAAGAGCACACATTGATTTGGGGCTTTTGCTATTTGCAAAGTACTTTTTTTATACAATAGTTTTCCTCACTGACAACTATGAAAATGACATGCCTCCAAAACCCAGTTCTGCATCCCTGTGGAGTATAATCAGTAAAAGGACTTCTGGTTGCCACACTGTTGAAAGGATTGAGCAGGACAGCCAAGGATCATTGATCAGAGAGCTCCAGGACAGAAGGAAGTTACTTTGCAGGGCCAGAGATGAAAATAACTGATCTGGTCACCGAGGTGACTGATTCTTCATAATGCCTGCATAATCATTATAATTGTGCGATCTACTTTAGGGCAGGGACCTTAAATCTACATGCCATAGAACACCAGACTTGAATCACTACCAGCCCTTTCCATAAGGAAATAGATTCCCTAGTAGTTTGGAGAGAGATAGCTATGGATTTGTACTAATTACAAATTGTGATCTTATGTAGAAGACATTTCCCCATGGATGTTTTATAGAGCACCAATCAACAAGTGCTCCTCCAAAGTTTACCAAAATGTTTTCTAGCTCTAGGTTTCTAATCTTGAGGAAAAAGCATGCTTTGCTCTCCTTATATGATGAAGCAAGAATTGCTTCACCATATTCTTGCTTCCTGTTGCCTTTCACACCAACTTTTTTTAACACAGCAATTAGCTCAACCAACTGATTCCTGCGATTCAGCCACAGTTGAGATCCAGGAAATTGCATCATGAGATTTTTTTAAATGTAACAGCTAACTGATGATACAACTACACTCCCAAATTCCTAGGCTTTAAGACTATAAAAATAAAGCAAATAGAATTAGTACTGGGCTTGGCTAGTAGAGAATCATATTTGAGACTTGGCTACTCAACTGTGCAACTATGTGACCTTCATGGAGGCACTTAACCTGGGTTTTCTTGGCTGTCAAGTGAAAACAATGCCTTGCACGCCTTCAGTAATTATTAGTGATAGAAATCCTCCATTAAGTCAATATTAGTATAAGGATTTGGTAGCAAGTAAACCTGGGTATAAAACCTTGTTATAGCACTTGCGAAGTCTGTGAGTTTGAGTAAATACTAATAGCAATACCTACATTAAAGAATCACATTGAGGAGTAAATGAAAACAAATGTGTGTTTAGACCAGTGTCTAGATAAACAATCAAGTTTAATCTGTTTTACTGCTATGCTAAATATGATCAAGGAATTACAAAAATCTGAATTTTAAATCACAATAACATGACCTTTCAACTATCATTAAGGGTATGATTGTATCTGATATTTAAGACCCAGCAGGAACCCAGAGCCAGAAACTTCAGAAAAGCCATGAAATCAGGTCATTCTCTATGATAACCAGAAAGCCCAAGGGTAAGACTTTCAATTATAGTACATGATCGAGATCCAAAGTACAAAATAGAATGGTGGGAAAAGCCCACATGAATATTTATAAGGTGCATCATCATCGCAGTTTTAAAGAACTGCCCTGAGCCGAGTTGAAATCAACTCATGAACCACCATCACTGACTGGTTGAATGAACCCTGAGAGGCCCACTAGATCCCAAACACTGTGCTAAGTTTCGTTGCACCATCTCTGTCCCTGCCCTTGATGTCTCTAATTCCTGAACACAACAAGATTTTAACAAGTAAGTACAGAAATCTGGAAGATAAAAAAAATACAAAAACCAAACCAAACCTAACCAAAACAAACCAAATCAAACAAAGAAAAGTCATGAAAGCATGCTCCTTTAATATGGATTATTCTGGAAGTTGCTACATGTCTGAGGAAATTGCCCAGCATCAGTTATGGTGGCCCATTCTAAATTTAAGGTAGCACCAAGTTTCTCTGTCATAAAGGTCTTTGATGCTCCCAGTGTGGTTCATGGAATTACATTCATCAAGTTCACTAACATGAACTAACACAAAACATAATTTCCTCCAGGAAATAAGTCAGCCTTACTACATGCCAGGTCAGAAGCAGATGTGGAAATCCGAGTTACAACAGAATGACATATATCACACTCTGTCAGTTTGTTCCTTTCCTGAAACTGACATGCATGGTTAAACTATTTTAAATTAATTTTAGTTTTTAGTCACTATCAGAATCTGTGTGACAATGTCTTTAGTAATACTATAAGAATGGAGGGTTTCAGGTTCTTTGAAATGAAGATTAGTACTTGGAGACTTTGAATTAAACTCATATAAAAGTAATTCAAGGGAAAAATTTCCTTCTGAAGATCTTAGAATCAGCATTTCTCTCAAGTCACACCTGTTAAAAATAATTTCTGTTCTACTTATATGGATTGAGATAGGGAGTGTCACTTTTGATCTTGTGCTGCCTGCAGTGGCTGCTCAGTGGCCATCCTAGCAGGCCCCCTTGGACTGATGATTTGGTGAATGGAGAAGGTTAGTGAAGTACAATGTACAAGTAGTCAAGATGACAGATGCTAATAGAGAGGAGGATCAGGCAGAGCAGAAGGAGTGTGCAGCTTCCAAATACGGAACTGAACTGACAACTGTGAGTCTGTGGCCTAACAGGCCCTGCTAAGTCGGGAAAGCAGGAACAACTAAGGGGATTTACCTGCTGAATCCAGGACAATAGCTGACCTAGAGGACCCTTTTTACCTTAGCAAAGATGGCCCAATAAGTAGAAATGGACAAAAGTAATGTGTCCTCCTAAAGACTAGATGCTTTTGCTATTAGGATGACAGTTGCAGACAGCACTGACTCCAGGGAGCATCTCTCAGAGCTAGGGTTGGACAAGTCTAGTACTAAGGAAGAAAACCAGTCTTAGATCTAAGATAACAAAGCTTCCCCCACTTAGTGTGTGCTGGACCTGAGCTGCTGACATCAGGGACAGCCTGGCCTCTTCTGTGATACCTCTTTTAGTCTCCTCTATGTTAGGAGGTGATGGGGAGGGGGAGCTGCTTCCATGCTTTCTAGCTTGGTTTTGATCTTAGGAAGGGAAAGCCCCTGCCCCTCTTTGAAGCAGCAACCAGCACCACTTGTCTCTTCTCTCCTTCCCGCAGGCACTTCTGTTCAGAGTGGTGCCTCTTGCTGGCTCCTTCTGCTTCTGCTCTGTCCCCCTGCTGATTGGGAAGAAAGTGCATCAGTGGGGTGATGGAGTCTGAAACTCTTAAAGGAGCAGCTTCATTTCTGTTGAGAATTTATTTAGAACATTTCTTGTATGTCTTTTCCCAATCAACAGATCCTTCTAATGAAAATAAAACAGGTAACAATTGACCATAATTCCAATTTAAATGTTAACTGTAGATGTTCTGGATTTGCATAAGCATTTTTAAACAGAGCAATCATTATTAGCAACCAAGTGGAATTTGAGCATCACTTACTGAGGGCATAATGTACAAGGGCCACAAGTCTGAATGAGGCATTTCTTGTCACAGGAAGGACTCATGATCTAGCACAGAAGATAAACAAGACACACAGATAATTTGTGCACCCACTCACACTATCTTTAAATGCTATTTTTAAATCCTATACTAGCAGCCATACCCTAGTGGACTTAACACAACCTGTAGACCGTTAACATGCTGATATGAAACATAGCCATCCCTTGGCTGTCCATTGGCTGATTTTCTGTCAATCCACTAGTATCTTTTGAAGACTTGGTTTCATGCAAACTACATTGGGTAAAGTCCCACTGAGTACAGAAATGCAGCATCTTGGAGCTTCACTTCTCAAGGCCAACAATGTGCTTTCTTCCCCTTACCAAAAAAAAAAAAAAAAAAAAAAAAAAAAACTAAGCCCTGTGCCTTAGCAATCCAAAGATAAAGCTGTGGCACTTTCTAAAAGATTATATGGTGYGTGGCTTCTCTGGTTCAGGGTTGCAATCTGACTTATTTTTTCTCCATCTATGAGAAATGTTGGTTGAGCAAATAGCCTAGTGTGTACTCTTAGTTCATCGGGATCAAAAAAGCAAAGTTATCTGGATGATTTAGAGTGTGTGAGGTGATTGAAAACAATTATTCAAATAGGAAAAGGGAAGAGATCAGGATAAGACACACGGCCACTAGGGTAACACTTTAGTTGTACAGATGGGAAAACTGAGGCTAAGAGGTTCTGTCAATGTTGTCTACTACTCTGCTCACTTCCGGCCCTAGGATTTCAGCACGTTCCCAATACTGCACCTTCCCTGTAAGAACTGTAGGAAAGTAATTCAGAAGACTGGGACTCCAAATTGAACAAGCCTTTGTAATTCCCTATATCCCATTTCTCTTGAGTAGGTGAGGAAACTTTTCCTTTGAGGAACTCGCTGAAGGAATGGATTCATCCTTTCCTGGACTAGAAGGACAGCTGAAAGAAGGAGAGGGGTGTGGTTAAGCACTCCACGTGCAGAGAGACCTTCTCAAGCCAGAAGGGAGCAAAGCAGCTGGTGCGTGGGATAGTCGGCACACACCCAGCGGTTTTCCTGTTTCTCAGAGAAGGAAAATGCAGGAGGTTTTTGCCCAAAGCACAAGGTTGGGAGAAACTAGTCCTGTAACCACTTATCCCAAGGACCACTCAAGGGGCCGCCCTTTATCCCTCCCATTGCAGCTTACTAAATCCAGGGCCCAGAGCTTGCTGACCTACTGAGCGACCAGTACTTTCTCAGCCTAAGAGGACACTGCAGCCTGAAGTCGAGCTGGGATGTGCAACACCTCAGAAATGGTGAAGGTGACCGCCCTGTCCTCCCTGGACACTTGCCCCGTGATGCAGCCCTGAGGGATGCTGGGGACTCAAAAGTTTGATCCAGTGGTCTGAAAAGAATGTCTGGGCAGGGACTACAAGGCAATAGCAGGAGGGTGCTAGCCCTTCCTTGCAGCAGTTTGTGCACTCTTTCCTGATGGCAAATACTACATCCCAGTGGTAGGTTGGGGTGAAGATGTCCCATTCTGCTAGTCTACATTCTGGTACAGTGAGACCACCTTCCGTGTTCCCGTGTCTGTGTCCCAGGACCTCCTCTGGGTCCTGGGCTGGGTCTGAGTCTCAAGCTCTGCAACTGCCCCTATGCGCTGGTTTTGACAGGGGGTGGGGGGCATCCAGGAGCACGGGGCGGGCGGGGCTAGCCCCTGCCAGATCCAAGGATGATAACGTGTCTGCTCCATGTCGCGGCTTTGAGCTGTCCAGGCTCCGCCCCCTGTGAGTGTGTAAGTGTGTGATGCTGTCTCGGCCGCCGCCGCCTGTGCAGCCGCCGCCGCCGCTGCTGCCGCCCCGGCTGCCGCGCCGCGCCACTGCCACTGCCTCGCTCGCCCCCGCCTCTGCCGTCGCCACCCGCCCGCAGCCTGCCAGGCGGGCGGCCCAGCCGACCCCAGCTCCAAGCGGCCGCCACCGGAGCCCGGACGCGCTGGGCACGCGGGCAGCAGCGGAGCGAGTGGATCAGAGCCGGAGGTCAGGCTCTTGCCTGCCCGGTGCCATCGCTTCCGCCGCAGCCACTGCTCCGGAGTGCAGAACCAGGTACCCCGGGCGCCCGCTGCTGCTGCTGATGCAGCCCCAGCACTTTTAACCGGGTAGGAGGGCCAGAGAGCCGCGCCGCCGACCTCAGCCAGAGAGCCGCGCAGCTCAGAGCCGGCCGACACGCAGCGAGCAGGGACAGACGGCCGCTAGCCGCCGCCGCCCCGCCGCTATGGATCTATTCGACTTTTTCAGGGATTGGGACTTGGAGCAGCAGTGGTATGTGTTAAAATTTTCCTTCTCTTTTGATGAGCGGGATCCCGGGTCTGGTGTGGGCTTTTCGCCTTTGTTAAGAGGAGACAGAGCTGTTGTGGGGGGCGCCCCGGACACTCTCCCACTTGCTCCCAGACACCTCTAGCTTTGGCTTCAGTGACTCCTTGGTCGGGTGCTGGGATGGGGGAGGTGCGGGAACAGGGAACGATGCGGGCAAAAGCACCCCTTTGCACTCCAAGTCTAAAGAGTTGCAGCTGGCCCATAGCAGCTTCAGTGCCACCCACACGCACAACAACCTCCTGGGTTCTTTTCTCACCAGCCGCTAATCAGGGTAGGATCCAGTCTTAAAATGCTTTAACTTTCCAGTTGCCAGTGCCTGCAGCCAGTGGCGGGAGAAAAAGCGACAGCCAGGTACCCAGAGGCCACCCTCAGCTTGCTTAGCGGCCACCGCCCACACTGTTGCCACCTCAATCCCCACCCAGAAAGGCATGGGTCCAAAACCTTCCCTAATGCYTAGCCAGCCTAAGTTCCTCTTCTCAGAGCAGAGTCTTCAGGGGCCACTGAACTAGGGCCCTCCAGCCCAGTTGCCTTTAGCGCTTGGCTTTCAAGTGGAAGGGTGTTTGAAGTTGGCCCCCAAAGTCTTCAGCTCCGAAGTCAATGAACATTTAATTAGCCTCTGAACCCCCGTTGGCTTCCCAGTGGGAGGCAGCCTTAGGTTTGTGTATTGGACACACAGCTAGAATCCCAAGGTTTAGCCTGCTTTAAACAAAATACCCTAAAGTTATGGAGAGATCCTGAAACATGGTGCAAAGGTGACTGTGGTGGGGGTGGGGGAGCAGAAAGTTCTTTCTCTCTGTGTTGATGTACAGGCGCACATGCATACTGCATCTCGGATCTAATAACTTTAGAAAAACTTCACCCTTTACTATGAACATTATCCTCCTTTATAAGTCACAATATTTTAATATACTAACCCCCCCTCGCGCATGCCCAAGTATTTAGATGAGGAAAGAGGCAGCTACAGCAACAGAGATTCCCAGTGGCACTCTTGCCCTTTAAATGTAGACAGAAGAATCTGTAGTGCCCACCAACACTTTGAAATCTTTTGCAATGTTCAGACTGCTAGCTGCTGGCCATGAATGCTGTGCTTTTTTTTTTTTTTTCAGGGACTTCCATTGTCAATGTCATGTTTTAGGCAATTTCCTTCTTTAAAAAAGGGTCAGATGCTTGGCCAATAGCTTCATTCTGCCACTCGTGACTGCTTGGCTGCAAACCCAAGATACCTTACATTTTGTTTTATAGAAATTCCAAATAAATCATCAAATATATCAGTATTTATCTACAGACATTTTTTAAACTATGTGGGATTTTATTAGCTGTGAGGAAAATATATTATAGTTAAAGATTCTGCTCTTACTAAAATTTTAAAAATTTCCTGAAATTACTGCTCATTTTAATGCTATATTTCTGAATGCAACATTTATTCTGCTATAGTAATTTATTTTGCTGACAATTGATAACTATAGCATTATTATCTGCATGCAATTTGTCTAATATATGCTTTAGGTAACACTGCTAATTTAACAGACATTGCTATAATTGATTTAAAGGCTTAGCTGAAAATTTAGGCATATACTAGGAATTAGGTTCCTGCACACACACATTCACATATATTACTGTTTTAATTCTAGTTTAATATTATACATGTGTAGTTGAATATTTAAAAGGGATGTGATCCTTTCTGCTTAATTTCTGTTTTTCAGAAGCATGTGTGCCTGTTTCCATTTAGAAATTCCTATTCTTAAGAAAAATACAAAACCATTTTCCTCCTGATCTGTAACTATGTCACATCCATTTTAGAGCATGCTGACCGAATTGGTAGATGTGATAGAAAATACTGATGGAATGGTATAACATATCTGCATAAAAAGAAAAGCCTGCCTTCCCTTTCTGTATACATGAACCACACAATTTCCCTTCGTATTGCTTGGTTGTGAAGGGCAAGTTTTCTTATGAATTTGCATCTATATTTTTAACATTTGTAATGTGATTGTGCTTCTGTATTTTAAGTACCTCAATAGAGAAAAGAAACACAGATACAACCATGGTGCATAAACTGAAAAGCTTAACATAATTTTTAATGATCATCTATATATTCTTTAAAACATAATGCTTGTTAAATGTTTACTTCCATTTCATGAAAATAACTAGAGGGTTAAAGCAATGATATGCACTACTTCATGTATGTAGAAAGACAAATGAGGGGGAAAGGCATAAAAGTTAAAGTGCTCATTTGCATTAAACCTATTCACTTGTGGAACAGCAAGCTTGAAACTATTTCTGTGTTAACTCTACCTAGATATTTATCAATAAATTCATCAGAAGACCTGAAAAAAATAAACCCCAACTCAATTTTCTAAGCTTAATGAAGAATGGCTGCACATACACAGGTATATGCATTATTTACAAACACTTGGCTATAGTAAATTAAAAAAAATACTAAATGCACATTGATAAACATACTTAGGACAAATATGCACTCCAAAGATGGGTTATGAATGCTGCTGCATTGTGCAGGTATGTGCAGTGTCTGGGAGTGCTCTTATGCCTTACAGAATGTATCACTGGATTTTGCAAACTGCAATGGTAGCTTAATGGGTCATGCTCTGGACCCCATTAAAGGGCAAAAGCTCAAGTTCCTTAGAATTCCTGGATGCATGAGCAGTGTTCACCTGAGTTGGAATTTAATGTGAACCATTCTGTGAAAGGAAAGGAAGGCGCAGATGTTTATGTCTGCCAAATACATCCTTTTATCTTTTTAAAGAAGGAAAAAATATGGAGGAAGGAAGAGGAAAGCATAGTCCGTGCTTTTTAAATCATTCCATAGATTTGTCCTTAAACAAGTAAGTGAATTCTTGAGGTATCTGGAGATCATGTGGCTAGATTTGGACATCTTCATCAGCAATGACAAAGTCATTAATATAAATGTAAAAGCTTACAAATTGCACAGGTTTTCTATTGCACAGGTTTTCTATCCCGTAAGCACCTACCTCCATAGCATTAAAGTGACTCTTTGCAGTACGCCAAATTTCTTTTTGTGAGGCATTTACCTTTTTATTAAAAAATAAAGTGTGTGTGTGTGTGTGTGTGTGTGTGTGTGTGTGTGTGTGTGTGTGTGTTCACTGGGTAAAAACATAAAGAGATAATTTTTAAGAACAGAAATGTAAAAA
>BDUI01000198.1:203880-226673 GCA_002335545.1 Apodemus speciosus
TGTGAACAAAGTTCTCAGTGAATTTCAAATCGCCTTGGTGTTCTTCCTAAATATACAACCCTCTCTTCCCTATCACCTACTTACCTCCTTCACTATCTCAGACATTCTTGACACTTCTTTTCATAAACACCTTCGTGGTCACTGTTTCACTCGTGTCCTTAGGATTTCAAAAAAGGGATAGGGTGAAGTTAGCCTAATATAACATCTTTGTTCTGGTTCATCATTCTCCTTTAATTATCTTTTATATTTCTGATATACTTGCAGAGTTTTTATGCCTTTTGTTGGATGCTGACATCAGATATCTGAAAAAGGAAAAATATCATCACTGCTTTGTACTCTTTAACAATTTTTTGCTAAACACTGTTCGTTTAATGAGGCAAGTGTTTAAAAGGTTGTAGTGATTGGAGCAGCCTACACTGAATAATTTAGGGGATTGGACAAAATGAAACATTATTTTAAAAGAAAATAAGCAATTTTTACCTTTCATATGCTGATTCTGAAGGGTTGATGAACAAATTGCTCTATTTCCTCACTGGGAGAAAAGAGAAGGAATAATATTCAGGAGACAGAAGCCTTCAATATTTTGCAAATTGCCTCAATGTATTCTAAGTTTCAGGTAAAAAAAATGACTCATGTTGCTTTATGATCCATCAATTAAAAACAAAGAGGAATCTTGAATATAAACTGTTGAATTATTAAACTTGAAAGCACTGGATATTCCAGCTGTATTGCTTTGGCAAATTAAGATTCACTTGTTTATATTTCCAGTGTAACAATAAGACTGAATTTTCATAGACAACTGATCACCAAGCTTTTGGAGCTACAATGCTGATATTATGTATTCCTCCATCACAGTATAACAAGAGAATTGGGACTCTCTGCTAGCCACGTTTTCCATAATGATAATTTTCATTTAAAAACTGAAATGTAAAAATTATAAAAGTAAGAAAAGGTCTATGATCAGTTGTCCTGAAACTGTGCCGCTTAATTTTCATGCAGTGTACATGGCATCAGTGTTTTTAGGGGCCTTGTTCCAATAACAGCGAGAATAGTAGAGCTTTCAAACTGTAAAGGTCATTAAGGATGTTCAGAGGTGGACCAGATCCTTTTTCATTCTCCCAACCAGCAGTTAGGCATTCAGCTTTTACTTCTCAAGGCATCTGATTTCTTTTCATTTGGGCAGTTCTGAACAAAATTCAGTTTGGGGTGTGTGTGTGTGTGTGTGTGTGTGTGTGTGTGTGTGTGTGTGTGTGTGTGTTACAACTTCAAACTCTTTATTGCTGTTGTACTCTGGAGGCAGTACAGAATAATCCAAGTTCTTTATTTCAAGTTGGTTTCCCCAAGCTTTTGGGGGTAGGGACACATTTTGCATTCACTGTCTTCTCCTTGCTCAGGATAAACATGTCTGGAGAGACTGGATTGGGGTGGGGCAGGGCGGGGCTGGAGGTGTGTGGTTGTAAGGTGCTTACACTCTCTTTCCTTAAATGCCTTTGTTCTTCTTTTACTCTATTAGATAAGCATCAAGTGCTCAGCTAAACTTGGGCAAGAAACAGGTCTCTACCATTTTCTCTGAGGGAAAACATCTCTCCATAGTGTCTTCCCTCTAATTGAAACAGAAAAATCAGTGGACTAATGTCAGGTCCTGGTGCCTCCTGGGATATATATATATATATATATATATATATATATATATATATATATATGAAATTAACAATTGAGGGTTGCTACAAATCAGATACTAATCTATGCAATTTCCACATTCAGATCCTGTAAATGTTTCAGTGAGAGTACGCATGTTTACTATTGCTGTTCTGATGTTGATGTCCAGAAAAACTGACATTTGCTCAAAGTCTCAAAGGTAGATAATAGACAAGAGGGTGTATAAACACTGATGCTAAAACACCATACTATGATGTAGCTTCCTTGATGATATATTTTGAGATATTGCTCATTAGTTACATCTTTAAAAAGCTACAACTTGGAAGCTGTATGAGCTGTGCTTCCTAAGTGATGAGTATCCATTCCACTCTGACACTACAGCCTCAATGAGTGACACTCTTTTAATATTATATGTATGGTAAATGATAGTCTGTACTTAGGAAGAGTGAAATTCCAAGTGTAATACCTCCTGAGGATGAGAATGGTTATCCCTTCATTGATTTATTCATTACCCATCCTGTGGGTGATTATCAAGGACCAGATACAAGTTATATCACAGTAAATCTTGTGTGAGTGCCCCTTGATCACTAAATAATTTGAAAAGCAACAAAAGTTTGTCAGATGTCCTATATTTCTACAAATTACCAGAGGTCATGCATAAGGATCTTCCTAGTTGCAATTTATCACACTTTAAAGTTGAAAAAAGAAACAGGTATCTTGTGGGGCTGGAGAGATGCCTCAGAGGTTAATAGGTCATTCTGCTCTCACAGAGAAACCAGAGTTTGCTATCTGTCACTCACACTTGGGGGACTCACAGTCACCCCATAACTCCAGCACCAAGGAATTCAACACCCTCTTCTAGCTTTCACACATGTGTGCACACAGAGAAACACTGCACATAAATAAAAAAAAATCACAAAAGTAAAGAGATATCTCAGTCTTCCTAGCTTCCTTAAGAACCACTACCTTGGTAAACTCATAGTTGAAATTTATGTGACTGGTCAGTTTATGAGAGAGTATTGTTTGGAACCACAGAAAACCATTTCCAAATATTCTATTCCAAAAGGGCTGGAGTCATCAATCATATGTTGAAACTTGTGGCACAGGGCATCTGGCTTTCTTTTGTGTCTGCCAGGAGTCAAGGCTGATCCAATGTTGCCTTGAATGGTTTTGTCAGTGTCTAGTGCTCATTTTTTAAAAACTTGTTGCATAAGAGGGTTCTGAAGTCAAAATCTAGCCCTTATGACATTGTCAATTACTGTAATCTTTCAGTCATTACTCAACAAGCCATTTCTTCTGTTTTTGTTATCAATACATTATAAGAAACCTATGAATTCAACTTTACAATATTAATTTTTTTGCCAAAGGGCTGAGTTCTTCCAGAGATCTACTTTATCAGTAAGCATAGATGACAGATGAGGGCATTTGTGATGAGAATTTTATTGTATTTAATTGGACCGTGGTCTGTTATATTTGTAATGTATCCTTGCCATGGTGTTTGTCTTCTGTGGAAGAAACACTACATAACTATGTATCATTTGTTAAATCAATATTCTCTTTGCTCTGCCAAAAGTACTGACATTTAATGGAGAAAGGAAGATCTGGCTCTAGATTTTTGGTCCATTTCTGTTTGAGAGGAGCTTAAGTAGTGTTTAATGTGGAGGTGCACATACACCTTTTGTTTAAGACTGGATGACCCTATCAGGAACACAGTTGAGAAGATGCCAGCATTAGATAAAGATTGAACCAGATGACTTTGAGGTTATTTCAGTCACTGAATTTTTAATAATGCTTTTTAACATCTCATAACTCTAGTTTTTGAACTCATCAGAATATAATGCACAAATCATATTAAATTCACTTTAAATTTTAGAGGTAAATGACTTCTTTGCCCGGTGGGGGTGTTTATGGTAGAAAATAAGAAAAATATTATTGTAGTATAAAATTTAGCATATGATGAAATTAGCAGTACAAATCCAAATTAATTTATTTACAAGAAGCTTTTACAAGTTAGAGTTGTGTATCTATATATAGCCTTGTTTGACACTTTGTTTCATTTGGAATCTTAGTAAACAGACCCTATTAATTACCATCACCTTCTAGTTGCACTATAACAGTATCCTATGTAAATTTTGATAGTGCAGCTATTGGCTTGCATCCCAACTCACTATCAGTGCCCTGGCATTGTGCATAGGACCCTCCTCTATCTGATTGCTTCTTAGAGTAAAGTTATTCTTAGAAGAAACTTATGAATTCAGATGGTTATAATCTTGTAATGGAGAATATATGTTCATCTCCCTTGTATCTACCTACTTTTGCATATTTGTAGAATAAAACTTAAGCAATGTTATTCTTTGTCATAACACATTGGAATAAATATTTTTCTTTGAAAATATTACTAGTAAAATAATTTGCAATGATTTCTGATTCAGTTTCATTTATAGTAAATGTCTTCCAGTTGTGTAGACATAAGAGTTATGCAAAGTGAAGGAAATTACATTCAAAATGAAATGAGACAAAATGAGAGAGCTTACAAATTCAGAGAATTTGAACTCTTCATTGGACCTGTATACTAGGACACATATATGCATTTAGTATCAATTAATGACATTAAAATTGTCCAATTGGAGACCTGATAAAGCAATTTATTAGTAATGATGTTTATAAGTATGAGCATACATAAATATGTCATATACACATCTGCCTATACACACCTGTGTCTATTCATGTAGAATGCATATGCACATCTGCTGGATTTTAAGTTCTAGACTGCGGTGTGATGAACTTTTAAGATACATTGTCATGATAGCCCCTCCCCCAACTTTCTTTTTTAAAATACATACAAATATGCTTTTTTATTTACTATTAACCATTTTATCTGGTTGGAGACTATTTTTTCTAAAAATCTTATGCCATTATTTTATGTTCACCATTACTTTTTGTAATAAAATAATCAATGCCAGCTGCCCTAAGCACATGTGCACTTACAGGGGAAAATCATATAACATAAGCTTACATTTTAGATGCACTAAAGAATGGACCTTTAATTATCTAATATTTTAAAAACCTATAAAATGTGTTACTGTCCATGATGGGCACACCCAACTGCATTGTGGGCCTGCCATAGTTTAGACTTTTCAAATGCTTTTGTGTTTAGCAAAACCCCAAATGCGTGTTGCCTGAAGCCTTTCTTTCCCCTCTTTAATTTTGAGACCCCTGTGCATGTGGAGGGAAATGTAATCCATATGTTTCTGATTCATTTACACTTAAATCATCAAAATGTTGTTTTGTAGAGCCATTTGATGTTCGAAAAGCACAGATTTTTTTAAACCAGCTTTTAAAAACTTCCCTCACTACCCCCACTCTACTTTCCATCAGAAAGTCTGATTTTACTGAGGCTAAACAAACCAAAATACCCAGCAGGATTGAGTCCTTTTTTAAAAAGTTGCTTAAGCAGAATAAGCCAGAGGGTCCCAGGTGGTGGGCAGCAGGCTCGTACAGTTTTGTACTGGCCTGACTATGCTTAGCAGGTCATTTTCTCTTGGTTCTGCTTAGTACTGGCCCAGCTGTCTTTGCTACAGATGCAATCAAATATATTTTTCAAATAAACTTAATAGAATGGGGAATTTTATCCCGTTGACCAAACTTTCAGTGATCTTGTCATTTAAGACAGACCATTCTCCTACTTTGTCATCTGTAAGAAGAAAAAAGTATTAAATAGAGAATATCATTCTTCAGCATGTCTTCTATTTTAGTCATTAAATCTTAGTTAAAATGTTAACCACTTCATCTACGGTTGCTTTCGCCCCCCCCCCTATTTAATAAGGAATCTGATATGCAGTAATCAAGAGCACTCTTGAACAAGGTCTTTTATTGTGGCTATTGGCTCTGGCCTGTTTCCTAAAGTAATTTGTTTATGGTTGCAATTACAAAACCTTCTGACAGTTCTAGACACTGGCCCTGAGAAGAGGTCTTTATGTGGAAGTCAAACAGACTAGCAAAACATAAAGAAGACTAAGTTGAGGGTGGTCATTTCTCAGTACAGTACTATGGACTGAATGTGCACTTAGAATGAAACCTCCTATTATGTGTTTCTTCTTCGCAGGAGTTTGGCTTAAGTAAAACAGTCCAGAGTTCCATTCATAAGTGTCGATGGATCACCAGAAACCTTCTGAAAAGAATATAAAGTGGGAGGGGTTTTTGCCATTTTTGCATGTTATGATAATGGAAAGACTAAAGTACAAACTCAATACAACCTCTTGTAATTACTAGAATTAAAGATATATTTAAGAGTAACTCAAGATAGTCTTATGACCTGAAAAGAAATTGCCACAGTTTTACAAAAAGGATTTGCTTTTAAAAGTAACAAGCTTTATATACTATTGTTTACATTATTGGAAGATATAGACTCCACGGTCTTATAATGTTTAGAACACAGTACAAGCAAATGACATGCTAGATTGTATACTTATATGTGAGTTTCTCTATGTATTTCTGTTAGTACATCACCACACATTGGGTTTGTCTTGATATAAATGCTGAGGGCTAAGTGACCATATAGTTTTTCACTCATGGGCTTACAATGAATATTTCAGATTCAATTGCACTTGATCATAAACACATTTTTATACCACATAGCTATGTCAATTCAATGTAAGAAAAGAGAGACTATAGACATGCAAGGTCTATCTGGGTGTCTTGACTGCATTTAAAAGGCATGGTACCTGTGAAATGGGCCTGGTGTCCTTCAAGGCCACTGCCATGCTTTCTATTTATATCAGTGATCTGCAGAGTTCATGCCAGTGCCAGATTAGGTCAATAAATGGAGAAAGGGTTCCCAATGAAACCTCTGCCAGAGTGTCAAAAATTGTCATCATACAGCAAAAGAGCTAAAGCTTTTGCCTCCTCTCTGATGCCTGCACAAGTATGTACAGCTGGCTGCACTGTGCACCAGTATGATCCAGTTTGTCTTTGGGCTCTTTACAAACTCCATGATGTGCTTTTTTTGATGCAAAATAGTCAAATCATGACAGATGCATACTAACCACCTGTCCCAATGACAAACATTGGTTGCCCCTAATTCTCTTAAAATTTTCACTACTCCAAGGACTGCAGGTTCCCACTTGCTATGTTTAATTTTGTGGGCTGTCACAGAAGCACTTGAGAGCTTTGGAGAATGCATTTGTGTGAGGCAGATTGATCAGCTTTTGCCTCCTGTCCATCTGATGATAAAGGCAATTTCACATGATTTAAATTCTCATTGCCCTATTTATTAAGAGGAATAAGGGGCTTTCTTGTTCACATAATCAGGCATAGATTGTCCCTGCAAAGCAGGGGTGGGGAAAGGCTATGGAGCAGTGGTTCTCAACCTTCCTAATGCTGTGATCTTTTAATACAGTTTCTCATGTTCTTGTCAGCCCCCAACCATAAATTTACTTTGTTGCTACTTTATCTTTGATGCTTCTCTGAGCTGTAATGTAAATATCTGATATCCAGGATATCTTTTATGCAACCTCCAAAGGAATCACAACGCATGGGCTAAGAAACACTGCTTTGGAATATAACTTAGTCATCAGGGAAATGCAAATCAAAACAACCCTGAGATTTCACCTCAGACCAGTCAGAATGGCTAAGATAAAAAATTCAGGGGACAACAGGTGCTGGTGAGGATGTGGAGAAAGAGGAACACTCCTCCACTGCTGGTGGGGTTGCAAGCTGGTACAACCACTCTGGAAATCAGTCTGGCAGTTCCTCAGAAAATTGGGCATGACACTTCCAGAGGACCCTGCTATACCACTCCTGGGCATATACCCAGAGGATTCCCCAGCATGTAATAAGGACACATGCTCTACTATGTTCATAACAGCCTTATTTATAATAGCCAGAAGCTGGAAAGAGCCCAGATGTCCCGCAATAGAGGAATGAATAAAAAAATGTGGTATATATACACAATGAAATACTACTCAGCAATTAAAAAACAATGAATTCATGAAGTTCTTAGACAAATGGATGAAACTGGAGAATATCATCCTAAGTGAGGTAACCCAATCACAAAAGAAGACTCATGCTATGCACTCACTGACAAGTGGATATTAGCCTAGAAGCTTGGAATACCAAAGGCACAATTCACATATCAAATGATGCCCAAGAAGAAGGAAAGAGTGGCCCCTGGTCCTGGAAAGGCTCAATGCAGCAGCGTAGAGGAATAACAGAACAGGGAAGTGGGAAAGGGTGGATTGCAGAACAGGGGGAGGGAAGAGGGCTTATGGGACTTTCGGGGAGGGGGGATCCAGGAAAGGCGAAATCATTTGAAATTTAAATAAAGAATATATTGAATAAAAATCATTTAGTATCAAGAGAAGAAATTTATACCAATGAAACCATTGATAATGACTCAAAATGAATTCTGTACCCAATAAAACTTTATGCCTTTAATTTAGTAATAATCAAAAGGATATTTACCAAATAAAATTATGGTTATATAATAAAAAAAGGAATATAACTTCAATTCTTTCCTGCTTGGGGAACATATTGTAGGAACCTTTCCAGTTTCTTCACCACCATTTTACTATTTCCATTCAGTGCCAGTTATACTTCAAATGAATCTCAGGCATTTTCCAAAATTGTGGTTGTATAGTTTCTGGCAGTTTCTTGTACACATGCACAACAATTACTTACAATTGATTATTGATAGGAATTTAGATAGAGTCACAAGTAGCATTACAGATGATGTCATAGCATTTACAAAAAGAAATTTTATTTTACTCATAAATATTATTTACTTTATTTATAAAGTAATATATTTATAGTATCACATAGATTCACTCACTAATTGTAACTTAGGCCTGCTTGCACATGTTAATTTAAAAACTATTCAAATACCTTAACATATGATTGATTCCTATGACTCACCTCTATGATACAGGGCATATATTTAAGAAAAGGAGAAACCAGGGCACAGATAACATACCGCTCTTCTGAAGTAATTGGTATTCATATTAGTGCTTAAAGCATTGCACCATACTTTTTTGTGGGATGAAATGATGATGTACATTCAATTAAATCTTCATTAATATTAAAGTGTAACTGCTAATATCCATTTTCAACATTGATAACAAGGTGAGAAAAATGAATGAGGCTTATAGACATGGGTTCTCTATAATACATACATACAATCATATATATATGTATACTATAACATACTATATATGTATAACATACAGTGTACATGTATACATATACATAAGTATATACGTACATACATATTTTTTTCATTTTAAAAAGATGGCCAATTACATGGTGTTTTCTAACAGTGACTTTATAAACCATCTACATCCATCCATGCCCTATTCATGTAATTAAACCAATTCATCAAACATATTGTTAAAGAATCTTGGAAATATGTGGGATAAAGGAATAATTAACTCGGAAGCATGTAAACTCTAAGAAGTTTGTCAGTCTATTCTCATTATACATATGCTCTTCCATGTATGATTTGTGACAGCTTAAGGACAGATGGCTGTGTAATTTACAACTCTGATTTCAATTATATACTGTGTAGTTCAAGTGAAAATAACTCTCTTACAGCACAGATAAAGATGTTATGAACCATTTATAAGAACTGTTTTGAAATTAGGATCAAAGATGACGCCTACTGTGTTTGATTTCACGCAAAAAAATTGGAATGCCTGCTCATAAAATAATTTCCAAATATTAATCTTTTTTCTTTGGCAGTTTTAAAATTGGACAAGTTGCAAAGTGAATTATAACTGTTCTTTCTCTTTCATGTTTTTCATAGCAGATGTTTCAGCCTTGTTTCCTCTCCAGAAAATCCAGCCTCTGCAGATTGAGAAAGTAATGACAAATTCCTTAGGGTAATCATTTGGGTACAGATAGGGAGGTGGAAAACGAGAAAGGAGTTTGAGGACTTATTTGGAAAGGTGGAAAGTGCCCCACTCAGGCTGATAACTTCAAAGAAGCTCTTTGTTATGGACCATTATTATTCTCATTCAACACATTGGACTCGAGGCTTCTTGCCATTTAAACTAACTGTTAGCTACCTCAGTACTGTGTACACTTCTCCTGAAGTCCATGTAAGAGTACATAAATATAGGTGCATGTGGAGGTGATTATGGTAGTCTGAAAATAATGTGTATCCCACTGCTAACCCATGGACTACAAAGTACATGTTAAATGTGAGGACATTTAAACATTAAAATAGAGACAAAGAGATGCTGTATTATTTTATTTGTTTATTTTGTATTTATTTATTTTTTAGGTGATGTCATTTTGGCCTTTCCATTTTGAATTTTCCCATTTTAAATACTGTTTCAGAAGGATTTTTATTTTCCATGTTTTCCCAAATAGATTCTATTTGGGGAAGGTAAAAAATGTTTGTTTTTCATTTTTCTCTGTCCTTTAGATAGAAATATCCCTAGTAACCAAATATTACAATCTGTTTTTCCAAATGTGCCATCAGGAATTCCCAAAAGAAATTATTTTAAGGTGTCACTCTTATTCATTAATTTGGCTGTAGAGTTGAGATGTTTTCCTAGCACCACTCCTTCCCTAATTTAGAGAACTTTCATAAATACAGATGCATAGTAGATCTGGATACTTGATCTCAATTAAGATCTAGTAATGGAAATATATTACAGAATAGTCTCATTTCTAGGAAATATGCAGAGACAATGTCTGGACAAACTTAGGATTAAAAGTCCAGGTATAAAGAGTGTTTCTCCATTAGCAAGGTTTCATACATAAACACAAAGAGATTATATCTGGGTGACACATGCCTTACCATTCAAAGAGCAGACAATAGCAGTGTGTATGTCCTGAAAAAATGAAGCTTTCCTTTGTTTTTCTTCAGGACTGTACTGTCGCATCACCAATTGGAGTCATCACCGATAAAGCACTCGAAGGAGACAGGTTGTGATAAATTAGGTCAATAGAATTTTGTAGTATTTTCAGAAGCTAAATTGACACTTAAAAATGTGTGCACTACATTCATAATTGTAGCTTATAATGGAAAACAAGATGTTGGGATTCTACTAGGAAAATAACTCTGTTGATATTTTGATATTTTCTTAACATTGACTCTGGCAACTGTATAAGCAAGTACATACAAATCTTCATCTGTGAACATGTGTGTGTGAGAGACAGAGATACAGAGAGATCTTATGGACGGTTTGTGGTATGTATGGCTACTTCCTTTTTTTTTTTAAACTTTTCCATTACTAGGTGTAAGACAGTGAAAGAGCTTTGACATAACATTTAAAATCTGAACTCCAGCCAATGTCAATATTGCATCACTAATATTGACTTTAATCAAAAAGGTCTGGATGATATTAAAGCTTATAAGAACAAACAAAATTGTAACACTTATCACTAAATTACCACTATACAAGTATGTGGTGATAAGCTCAGCCTAGTGAATGAGCTGGCTCTCAGAAGATAATGGCACTTTTAGTCAGATTGTGCAACATGGCTATGTTATTTATAGTTTTTGTTTGAATAATTAGAACAGAAGACTGTGTAAATATGTATTATGGTTTTAGCTTTAGGCTTTATCCTTATTTGCCTGTAACAAGAGATATTTAATGTAGTAAGATATTTTTAAAAATCTTATAGCATTATTAAACATAAACCACAGCAAAGATTTAAAATATTAGAAAAGGCAATTGAGTTGTAAAATCTGCAATATAGGCAGAACTTTCTAATTAATTTATCTATTTTGAAGATGAATTAAGGAAACAGTCAATGTGTATGTGTATAGAGACACATACACATACACATACACAAACACACAAACACACACACACAACGTGTAGAAATTTAATGTTAGTAGGGTAAAATGATACCTAAGACATCTGGGGATTCCTAGAGCTACATGCAAAGGGTACCATTCTTCACTGTGTATTTCAGGTCTTCAAGTATTTTAGACCATCAAAACACACTAAACACAGTTTATAAACATTGTTGAACCTGATGTAATCATCAACTGTTTTCCAGCAAAATAATAGTAATAGTTTGTACTCAACAAAATGATTATATCAGTGAGCAACAAGGCATTGGCAAAAGTCAAACAGGAAATATGAAAAAAGTTACCAGTTGATCAAACACTCACTAAAAAGCTTAGTTTTCCAAGGAGTATATTCTCATTTCAAAGAATAAGTACACATTTTTATCATGATTTATTTATTTTAAAGTTTGAGATAGTTGTAGATTTAGACAAGAAAGCAAGTACAAATTTTTCAAAATCAATGCACAAAGATTTTGTGGGCCCTTTACCAGTTTTATAAAATGTAAGTATAATATCTAATATTAGAATCTCATTTTTTGGCAACACTATTGCCTGAAGTTTGAGCAAAAGGAAACACTTCAATTAGGCTGCTATATCCTTTTGATCTTTGAGTACACTGTTCATTTCTAAATCATGGTAGCCCGGCGGTGGTGGCGCACGCCTTTAATCCCAGCACTTGGGAGGCAGAGGCAGGCAGATTTCTGAGTTCAAGGCCAGCCTGGTCTACAGAGTGAGTTCCAGGACAACCAGAGCTACACAGAGAAACCCTGTCTCGAAAAACCAAAATAAATAAATAAATAAATAAATAAATAAATAAATAAATAAATAAATAAATCATGGTATACTGAGTTAATCTTAAAATTTGTTTTAGTCTTAGAATATTTATTTTGAATTCCTGATCTATTTTATAGGGAAATGGTAGTTAAAGAATAGGATGTGGGAAACTCTGAACAGTTCAGGGTATGGGTATCACTTCTTAAACACTATGTCAGAGGGAAGTGTTAGAAAATGCAAAACAAATATACATACATGCACACATATCTATGTTTTAAATCTGAAGCTACAACCATACATGGATTGGATGTATTAAGTCCGGTTTCTTTTAAAATACTATGATAGCAAATTCCAAGTCTTCCCTTTTGTTTTCCTTGGGTGTTCTTCAGGCAACTAACAAAATTATATATTTTTATTCACAATATGCTTGCATATTTGCTCCATCCAAATATGCTAATGTGAAAAATCAGTACAGGCATGGCTTATCAAGTGGAAAGAAAATTTAAATATAGCAAAACTCTAATATAGTGTTGAAGTACATTCATGTCACTGAGATATTCCTTGCAAGAGAAAGCTAAATGCCTTGGAAGTAGACTTATCAGGAAGACACAGCCTCAACCAAGTCATCAAAATCACCCTCTTCAGCAATGAGAGCCAATGGCCTCAAGTATACCTTGATGCTCTGTATTGAAAGGACAGAAGAACACAACTTCCCTGTAGTTTCTGCAAAAAGTAAACAATCCCATCTACCCAGGCAGAAATATAAGGCAGCATTGTGTAAAATAAGTTTTCTGTCTTTAAAAATGCCAAAGTCACAACAAGCAGAGAGCTAAAGAACTGCTTGAGGTTAAGGGAGAATAAAGAGATATTGGAACTAATAAAAGGCACAAGATAGAAAATGCAAAACAAATATACATACATACACACATCTATTTTTAAATCTGTAACTACAATCCATATATGTATTAAAATACTATGAAAGCAAATTCTGTTTTCCCTTTCATTTTCGTTGGGTGTTCTAAATAATCCAGATTGGATCCTGGATCTTACATCTTTTCTCCCTTTCTTCTGTGTTCTTATTGCTAGAAGGGGTATTATTGAGACGGCTGGAATTTTTAAATAAGGAGATGAGATAGCAGTGAGAGACGCCCAGTCTTCGCTTTCTTTCATTGCGGTTCTATGGGAGAACGCTCACTTACTTTCAGGCAATGCACATTAACAGTTTAAAAGACAAGAAGCCATCATGTCTACAGCTTGACAGTATGTGAAGGGAGTAGAATTTTTTTCTGTACTGTTTTTGGAAATTTTCTAAAAGTCTGGTTTCTTTTAAAACAAAAATATTTAATAAAAGAAACAAGTTTTTTGCTTTTTCTGTCCCTCCTCATCTTTCTCTTTATATTCATTCACTTCTGTCATCTTCTGGAAGAGAAAACAGGACCCTGTTAAGCCATAAGAGAGGCCATCTTCTCTGCCCAACTCAAATGCTGATCTAGATTCATCAATATTCATGACCTTTTCCTGATTATTTTATTCTTTTCTTATCTGTAAAAAAAATAACTGAAGGGAAACTGCATATGTCTCTTTCTTCATTCTCCATTGCTCCTGTGACTATTTGCTTCTATCTAGCTGGTCAGAGAAAACAGTGCTACTGGCTGCCATAGGTAGTGTTCTGTAATTGTAGATTTCAATTTCTCCAACAAATCTAAAGCAGCCAGACACATGTATGTACTGGGGCAGATAGCAAAACTATAGAAATTCTTATTTTTTCTTAAGTTTATCTCTGGCAAAGAAAGAATAAGGGGGCAAACAAAGGATTGATAAATTTGTGATTTTGTAAACATATTATTTGCCCTTAAATATATACTTTGGTCTGGAACTAGTAAAGTCAATCCTATGTTTGGATTCTCTACAGTTGATTATTTTCATTTCTAATCACAGTAATAGTATAATATAATAAGTTCTCTTTATGTATTTATCTGAGCATATCTATACATACAATAACTTGCAAGTGATTGAAATAATGTGATTAATGTTGATATAACCATTTAAAGTATTTCCCTTTAAGTATTAAGTCCATTTCCTTCTACACCCTTAAGTTATGATTACAAATTACACACATACAAATTTGGCTTATGTTTCCATGTAGGCTTAGATTTTTTTCAAACCTATTTTGATAAGGGTTCTTAAATGTTTTAATCTTCCTTCTAGCCCACCCATCAAAGGTAGGGGAGAAGAAAGGTTAATGGGAAATGAGGGATATGGCCCTCTTTAGAAGCAGTTCTTTGGAGAAATTCCAAACATGAATCAGTAGCAGCAGTACAGTCCAATAGGCAAACACCAAACATGAATCAGTAGCAGTGGCTTGATCCAGAAGAAACTTCAAGGCTCAATTTGGCACAAGTCCATGCAAGTAGCAAGAAGCAGCCAGAATACCACAAGAAGTTCTTTGGCACTTTTCTCTCTAAGTCACTACAAGGGAGGATCAGGGAAGAACAACAAAGCATTGCAAGGTGAACCAATGCAAGAGCAGCCCCTCATTGTCTTTGGGGTTATATTTATATTCTTTCTAAACATCACATGCCCTCTCAAGTGTATGCGCCAACAAACTATCACATGTCCTTTCACAAGACAGTTTCCAGAAAAGTACCACATGTGTGTTCTCAGCAAAACACCCTCTTACATGTCTGCTTCAGCAAAAACATGTACTCATAAGACAGCTTCCAGGAAAACATCATATGATACACTGAGTCTCCAAAGAAACCGGAAATTTCCATTTCAATTTCACATTTGAAATATCACCAAACATCAGTGATTACACAGAACCCATTAGAAATCAGTGCACCTGTTGTACATTTCAAGAGAATAAGCAGAAGCATGGAACAGTGTGACAGTTGAAATATTTAGTATGTTACCTCAGGGATGGCTTTTGATAGGTAGACAAACAATACCATGCATGACTATAAAGCCCTCCTATTCCACAGGAGCTCTGTTTTATAAATAATGACAAACACATTGATAGACTATTTATGTATCTTATTCTGCCTATGAAATGGAGCTTTTTAATGCAAACATGTTCATATATGTCATCAACAATTGGCTAATCATTAAGTGAGTAGATTGTGCTGGTGTTGACATTCCTGTTCTGAAAGCTAGTGTTAACTTATCAAAACTGAGGTCTAAAAAGTGATAAATTGGGTGTGTGGTTATTCTCTTGTCTTCAGTACAACCTTTTGATGTACAAAGCTCCTCCAATGAGATTGGAGGTATAATTAAATCATGCACAGGTAGAAATGTCCCTACCATATGAAAACCAGCTTTGAAGTTTCTAGTACTATCATGCCCAGGCTTCCAGACTAAAGTATGAGGTACCTTAAAAAATACCTAGATTCACTAAACATTTCCAGGTGACTGTAGAGATTAAAAGAAAATGGAAGCATTTCCTTTAACTGTGTTTTGGGGAATGAAAACACATAGCTACTTTCTTAGAACTGCTGAAAGGATGAGAAAACAGAGTAGTCAGCAAGTCCTGAAACCACACTCTCACTCAAGTCTCAATGCCACATTCATTATTACATCTCCCCTTCCCTACCCTAAAAGAAAGGGTATTTGTGTTGTCTGGACGTATTGCTATGTGAAAGGGCTTAAAAGAGTGTCTGGCATGTAGCACTAATGACACATACGACTTTCCAAGGCAGCTGTGAACAATGAAAGATTTCCTATTAGTAGAGTACCGTAAGCTAGCATTTGATTTACATTGAATGATAAGGAAAATCAGCTACTATTCTAAATGTTGCGATAATCAGGTCATGAGTGGGCAAGTTTGTCACTTTTTATTTGAAGACTAGATGTTCACAATCTAATAACTATTAATATTATGATAGTATGTCTGAGACATACTGGAGTTAATAAATATGAGTGACATTACAACATAAACTTACAGCATGAAAATGCCCAGCAAAATTTTATTTATTTGGCCTTTTAAACATTTTCCAAGTTAGAAACAGTATGATGAATGTTACCTTGGAGTGAATATCAGTTCATCTTCCATGATATCCTTTTTCCATATGAACGAATTCTACACATTTAAATCCAGTGAAAGGCTTGTAAGTTGCCTCTTCCTCTTTTTCAGCTACATGCATAGTCTTGTACAGTTAAGCTGCAATTCTCTATGTCACCAGCAGGTGCTGACAACTATCACATGCTATGTTCAGTTTCAAACTCTGGAAATTTAGACTTTAGAAGGGAAATCAGTGTCATGCATAATAAGCTGGTAAACTGGACTTCGCACAAGATAAATTGGCTTGTAACAATGAAGACCTAGATATTTTCTAGCCTTACAGGAGCACTGAAAGATTAGCACTACCTATTTATACTCATCGATTCTTTTATATTGAGCAAAGGCTTGATACTTCTGCAATGCGATACAATAACTCACTGCTATGAGGACTGACAACAATAAAAACAGAAAAGAATAATAAATTTGCCTTAACCTTTTCTTTCTTTCTCTTTTGTCTTCTCTCTCTCTCTCTCTCTCTCTCTCTCTCTCTCTCTCTCTCTCTCTGGCACTTCATATACAGAACAATGGCCGTGAAATTATTTCAAGGGTAGCACTTTCAGAAAAAAATTACCCTCTATGCATTAAAATAGATTTTTGTCATTAAAGGTTTATTAAAATATTAACACAAAGAAGTATATGCAAAACTCTGGACATAGTATTCAATTCACCTTGCGAGATGTGGGGGCAAATGCAGGTGCTGAGATACCCTCCTTATTCTGTATCTAAGATAGTCTTCTGAAAACCCTGTATTTCTGAGGGGATTAAATATTTAACTTAACAAAAGAAGGAAATTAAATTTAGCATTCATCAAAATTAAATGAAATATCCTATTCCAGAATTCTGAGTATTCAGGTAAAATGTAGAGTAAAGAATGGGTTAGAAATATATGCTTCATTTGCCATTTCTACAGTCAAGATACAGTAGGAAAGTATTTAGAGTTCTAAAACATGCGATTTCATCTTTAGGGAAGCTACATTGAGTGCTGCTGGGGCAAAGAAATGAATGGGATAGATACTTCTTTTAGCCTCAGTCTCTTCCCATGTACAATGGAGTTGTTTTGACAACCTTAAGCGCAGTGCATATGAAAGCACCTGTAGACTATTAAATGGAGTAAAATTATGAGTGGATAGATAAGAGTTTAAGAGGGTTTTTTTATTCTTAAAATGGTTGGAAACCATGTCTAGAACATAAATTAGTAATGTCTGTCTTCATATTGCCAGCAATCAAGCTGATTTTAAATCTGTACAAATTAGCTGGATTTCTTCACAACTTTTTTTTACTTATTTGCATTACAATAGTTACATACACAGGTGGAAAGAATAAGCATTTACAAGATATCATCAATTATCCTTTAAAAAAGACTTAAATGTTGAAATAGCATCTGCCCATTATATTTATATAAGTGTTGTTAACACCCGTTAATGGTGGTTTTTAATCATGTCATTATCATCACCTGAAAATATACCACTGAAATCTAGATCCAGGAACGTGGCACAGGCAGAGCATACAAACTGGCATCTGTATGTTTCTTTGAATCCAGTTTTGTGCAAGGCTAACTTAAGATGCCAGTGACTCACAAAACATATTGTTTAAACATGTTCAGATTGCTAACAGACCATACTGTTGTGCCTTTTAGATTCCAATAAACCATATGAAAATGCTAATTATTGAGTCTACATTAATTTGTATAAATTATGCAAATTGAGTAGCAGTTAAGCGCTACTGTGGTTGAGGTGGATTCCATGCTATTTTTTAACTTAATGTTGGACTGACAGAGACTCAGTTCACTAAAATAAATTGTTTCATTGTTGAGTGTTTACAAAGCAATTGCTGATGGTAATTGGTTGTAGATGACACTATTGTGCATTTCAGTAAGATTTATTTAACCATATGCACACAACCAAAATCCACACAAACACTGGAACAACAATCGAGGGATTTCTCTATGATAGTTTATTTAGGAAAAAAATGGAGCTTCTATCTATGAAAGAGGACAATATTTATGAAAGTTATACAGAAGTATAAATCAACAAATGATAATTTGAAAGCTCTTGGAGAGATGTAGCTACAGAATAATTGAAAGAAAGAGAACTTATTAAGAGGCCAAAACATCCTATTCACACTTTGGAGCAAAATATGCAGAGATAATTGTGATTTAGATACATCTTCCATGTGTGCATATGTACATGTTAAATATAGCCCTACTTTGGTAGTACCAGTTATATGTGCTTTTGCATGGCACACAATTTGGTTTTTTTCCAAATATCTTTTTGTCTATAAATATTCTTACTGATGTGAGAAGGATTAAGGAAAAAAGAAGAGAGATGAAAATAGTGATAGGGTAATGAGAGAGGGAGAGAGACGGGAAAGAAGAGAAGGGAGGAGGGGAGAAAAAGATACTAATATTCAAGATGAATAGAACATTGTCTTTATATGCTGTAAAATGATAGGTAATGATGAAGTGGTAACATCTGGCTGCCATCTCTGACAGCTTCCAATGAAGTTTTCACAGAAGGCTAAATATACAAAAGCTTATCCTGGCACATGTCTCTAGACACCAGAAACGTGCAGTCATACTCTATGGGCAGTAACTGGAACACAGGCCCAATCACCTCTCTGTCAGAGGATGATGGGATTTTGCAGGTGCAAAGGTGAAACACATTAACACAATTAATTATGAAAGGAGAATAAACCTTCCTTTTCCCCAAAATTACTGTGTTAAGGAGTACATAAATTATAATTTGCTGGGGAAGTAACAGCTTTAATGTGAGAACACAGCAATGGAGTGATGAATGGATCCTGCCAGCCTTTGGTAATTTATTTCATTTTAGTTTCTCTAATTGGCAATGAATTTTGGAAATAAAGATTCATAGGAAGTGATCTTCCCAAAAAGAGACTCTGGTACTGTCTTAGTGTGTTTTCGTTTTTTGTTTTTTTGTTTTTTTTTTTTTTTGGCTTTGTTTTGTCCGTTTGTTTTGTTTTGCTTTGCTTTTTTTTTTTCTCTGTGATAAGGCACCATAACCAAGACAACTTAAAGACAACTTACAAAAAGAGTTTAATTTGAAGTTCTGCAGAATTAGAATCCATGTCCATCATGGTGGGAAGAATGGCAGCAAGAGGATAGGTATTAATAGCTGAGAGCCCATATCTTGTCTGCAATCAGGAGGAAGGGAGGCACACTGTGGATGGCTACACTGGGGACGGTTGGTGTCTTTTGAAACCTAAAGGCTGCCCTTAGGGCCACAACTCCTACAACAAGGCAAAGCCTCCTAATCCTTCCCGAGCAGTTCCATGAACTGGAGACCAAACATTCAAATCTATCAAGGGGGGGGGGGGGACACATTCTCATTCAAACCACCTCAGTTACAAAAATTTCACTATGGTCACATCTGTGTTATTTTTTTAATAAGAACTTTAGTAAGACAAATCTAAAAGTTGATTACTTTTGCTGACTTTATGAATATTTTCTAAAATCTCCAAACTAATTTTTCATTAGACTTGGCTTAAAATATATCATTACTCTGAAAAATTTGAAGACGAAATCCTTAACTTCAGTATTTATTATTTAATATCTTTGCTTTCTAATTAATTATAAATCTCTTAAAAGACTTTCTCGTTTCAATTTTATAGTAAAAATACAGCTCACTAGATGGCTTGGTTTTCCTTTGCAAGTCATACTGAATTGTAATTACCATCATTACTTCCAAAAATCCAGTTTTTCATTCCCAGCTCCTGCTCTTGGAATGATGGCTCTGAGAGTAATTATTTATTAATAAATGCCTAAGCCATAAGTTTGGCTCATTCCTCCAATTATTCAACCCATTCAAACTCTTCTATGTCTTCCACATGGTTATTTGCCTCTTCTTAGCTTCAGATACCAAAGTCTGGGGAGAATCTCCCCTTTATTTTATCCTGAGTTCAGCTACCTACTGGTTTACATCCCTCCATCACCTCAAAGTTCCAGCCTAAATCTCTCCTGCTTCTCAATATTTCCCAGAATCCTTCCTCTTCCTTGCTGCGTGCCACCTACTATTACCTGCCTCAGGTTATTGGCTATAGGCTTTTTTTTATATACAGGTTTTGCTTATAAGTGACTCTCTCTACAATTACTTTTGCCAAATATTCTATTTCCTTGCCAAATCCACTGAGGAAAAATGAGGTTTTTAAGTGAAGTCTGTGCTTTCAAACTAATGATTTAGATTAGTACCCTGAAGGGTTCAAATTAGATTCTTCCTTCAACAATAGCAGAATAACTGTGAGTGGCTTACTTCATAGATTTGCTCTCTCAGTTGGGAAGGTTGCTTGCAAGATTGGGCCAGCACAAGGCTGAGGCACTGATAATTAATGCTGAGAACCACATTCATGACTTTAGGCACTTTGTTCAAATGCTATCTGGTTGCCCTTCTCTGTGGGTACTGCAAAGATCAAATGATGTGCATATGTGAAAGACCTTTGGACTCTGTAAAAGATATATCAATGGCAAGATTATGCCTAGTAATTATGGCCCCTGATACCATACACTTATTTCAGCAGCAGTTCTTCCATCTGCTGAGCTCTAAAGCCATGGCCATATCATGTGGTGCTTTAGACCTGTTTTCAAGCCTGTAAAAATAACAGAATCCATCTCGCAAGATTGTAAAGATTAAATAATATTTGGCACATAAACGTCAGTTAATAGAGGCTAGTTGTTGCTCTTGGGACCCGCTATATTAATAAATGGGTTATATTAATAAGGACAAAATTTAAAAACACTTTTCCCCCACAATTTTTAAGAGCTAAAACATAACTAAGAATGTTGTATCACTTTGTGTTTAATATTTAGTAGTTCAGCTCTTCAAATCTCTATAGAATTGTCTAGTCTATCCTAGACTCATCTCAGTGATGATTTTTTTCTGAATCATCTTCTATTAAGTCTATTAAGCAAGCATCTTCCTGTATGCTTGCTTAATAGACTCGGATGACTCTACCACTAATATCACGTACTGTTGAACAGGAAAAAAATGATAACAAATGTGGTTTAGAAGTAAGAAGAATTGAATCATATGACAACTCTTCCCCTTACTTGCCATGAAAAATGAACATAGATATTTATTAGTTATTTTATTATAGACTAAAAGAAATTTTAAGTATAGATGTTGAAGGTTTTGTCAGGAGAATAATCAGTATTTTCATAGAAAACATTACTTCACAGCAACCTTTTGTTTGTAATTTTATCTTGCTGGCTAAAATTCTGTAGAACTTATTTTAAGAGCAAAGTGAACATTATTGAAGTGACCGAATTAGTTGCTGTAAATGATAGGAACTGCCATTTCTATATGTGACTATTGAACAGCCATCATGACACCTACACTTTATTTAAAAGAGATCAATCCAATAGATTTGTAGAGATATATACCTATCACCACAAAATCTAAATCTATATCATGCAATTGAAATTTTTCTTAGCCTTGCCAAAGTTTCTAAGGGCTGTTCCTCAGTCTGCTGTAAACACTTTATTGTTAGAACCCTAGAATATGTGCATTTTAATTAAGTAAATATTTAATTAAATTTAAACTTTGCTCAGAAAAGACAGGTTTTATCATTGACTACACTTACATGTTAAGTACCTATTTGGAAAGAATTTATACACTTCAGAAATTCTGTTTGGTGTTACTTAAACAGCAGAACAGTTTGTCTTGCTTACTAAATTATTTAAAATCATCTCCCAGCTGCCTTTGGAGTACTCTCTAGAAGGGCTACAGATAATAGCCCTTCTAGACTTAATAAACTTATATCCATTTGAAGATGAAAACTATTTTTTGTTTTTTAATAGCATATGTTAATTGTACATAATGATGGGTTTCATTATGTCAATTTCACACATGTATATGATGCATTTTAATTATATTCAACCTTGAGAACTAAAATGTACCATGCTGTTGGCCTGAATGTGTGGAAGTGACTCTGGATGTGGAATGAGGGATAACAAGGCTGTGTCCTTTCACAGACCCCTCCATTTCAGAAGTTCCTGACCTTAATCAGTATACCAAATAAAGATCATAGAGCTCCCATCTTTCTAGTCTTTACATACTCTTGCTATCTCCTTTTCAGCCACACATAGCTTTGTATGCTAGCCCAACTTTCAGATCTACAATACTAAAATCTTAATTTCACCCACCAAATACTCTGAACGTTGGCTAGTAAAGTTTTCTAACAGTAGTTAAAAACTGAAAAGGTTTCTTAATATCCTGAAATCAAGTACAATCCAAATGACAGGAGACATCAAAAAGAAGAGTGTTGATGGAAATATTGCTTACTGTGCTGGGTTGAATATTTGGTTCTCACTTGGTGGAACTATTTGGGAAAAATTAAGGAGTATGGTATTGGTACAGGGACAGGGAGGTAGATCAATGGAATAGGATTGAAGACCTAGAATTGAACCCACACATCTATGGCCAATTGATCTTCGACAAAGGAGCTGAAAACATCCAGTGGAAAAAAGATAGCCTTTTCAACAAATGG
>BDUI01000198.1:234527-254027 GCA_002335545.1 Apodemus speciosus
ATTTAATTCAAAGAACTTTTATTTTTATTTCTGTCTTCGTTTCTTCTTTCACCCATTCATAATTTAGTAATGAGTTGTTGGATCTCTATGAGTTTGCCTATTTACTAGAGATTTGTTTGATGTCAATTTTAAGTTTTATTAGATTGTGCTCAAATAGTATACTCAGGGTTATTTCAATTTTCTGAGTTTGCTAAGGTTTGTTTTGTGTCCCAGGATGTGATCTATTTTAAAAGAAGCATCTGTGAGCTGCTGAGGGGAGTATACATTCTTTAGTGCTTGCCTGGGTAGACCATATTGTAGATATTTTTAAGTTCATTTGATGTATCATGTCATTTAATTGATGTTTCTCTGTTCAGATGACTTGTATATTAGTTTAAATCACCTAGTATTCATGGTTCAATGTCAATCTATGTCTTTTATTACAGCAGTACACTTTTATTAAACTGTATCTTTAGGATACTAATAGCTTTGTTAACTTTTCACTTGATTATAATGAAATGTCCCTATTTAAACTCTTTTGATTAGTTTTAGTTTGAAGTCTGTTTTGCCAGATAGTAGTATAGTAATGACTGCTTGCTTCCTGGTCCTATTGGATTGGAGTACTTTTGTCCATTCTTTCATCCTAAAGAGCTGCCCTTGATGACAAAGATGAGTTTCTTGTAGACAACAAATAGATGAATTTCATTTTCTGTTCCATTTAGCCAACATATATATATATTAGTCAGGGGTCTCTTGAGTCACAGAACGTATGGGCAGTCTCTATATAGTAAGGAAATTTGTTGATGACTTACAGTCTGTAGTTCAACTCCCTGACAATGGTCAGCAGCAGCTGTGAATGGAAGTCCAAGGATCTAGAAGTTGCTCAGTCCCACAAGGCAAGCAGGCTAAGGAGAGCAGAGAACAAATCTTCCTTCTTCCAATGTCATTATATAAGTCCCCAGCAGAAGGTGTGGCCCAGATTAAAGGTGTGTACCACCATGCCTGGATCTGGGTCTTGCTTTGTCCCAGATGACCTTGAACTCAGAGATCTCCCTGTCTTAATCTTCTGGGATTCATAGCCTCAATCTCCAAGCCAAGATCCGGGTCAGAGTTCATTCCAGATACAGTCAAGTTGACAACCAGTAATAGCCACTACCCTATACCAGTTGATTGGAGAGGTGAGGCCATTAATGTTTAAAGTTTTTATTGAAAGGTGTGTGTTGATTGCTGTCATTGCACTGCTGACTTCTGATATTGTCCTCTCAGTAATACTTTGTGATTTAGTAATTATTGCTTCATTTGTTTTCTACATAAGCTTGGTTATTATTTTTCCCTTCTTTAGCCTGAATATTGTTTCTGTCCTTTCTTTAGGTTTGGTCTGTTAGACATAAAGTTTTAAGCTGTTTATGCTGTGGAATAATAATTTTTTCTTCAGTTATGGCAGGTAGTTTTACTGGGAATAGTAGTCTAGGTTGGATCTTCTGGCTTTAAAAGTTTCCATTGAGAAATCAGCAATTAATCTATTGGTTTTATATTATATGTAACCTATCATTTTCTTCTTGTAGCTTTAAATACACGTAAAAAATGTATGCTTAGAGTTTTGCCTAACATAGGCCATGGGTATGTTCTTTTCTGGTCTTATCTATTTTGTGTCCTATGTGTATCTTTTATGTGTATGGATGTGTCTTCCCTTAGTTTGAGGAACTTTCTTCTATGACCTTGCTGAATACAGGTTCTTATGCCATTGACTTGAGATTCTTATTTGAAATCTTTTCCTACAATTTCATGATGTCTCATGTTTTCTGCATGTTCCTTCCCTATGCCTTTATGTTTTTTCATATTTGTTATTTGTTTGGCATAGTTCTACTTTATCTTTGGGTCCTAATATTCTGCTTTCTGCTTTGTTAATTCTACTTCTAAAGCTTTCCCTTGAGTTTTCTAGTTGGGCTATTGGGTTTTTTAAATTCCATCTTCATTTGAACTTGAGTTTTCTTCAATTTTTCTATCATTTCACTGAATTCCAAATTCAAATTCTCAAATAGCTCCTTAATTTCCATCAGTCTTATCTTTGTGTTTTCTTGGGCTTCTCTTAGGTATTTATTCTCAAGACCATTCTCTTTAAAGAATCATTGAACTGTTTCTTTCTGTCTTCTTTAACTTTGTTTAATGGAGTTTATGATTATTCTTTTAAATTATGTCTTCTGTGGTTAAATTAGGTATTCATATTACAAAATATTTTTTATAGAATGTGGATTTTGTGATAGGGATACAGTCTTAATCTTTCATATTATTTGTATATTTGCAATGAGACCTGGGCATGTGAACTTATTTTAGCTCTGTGCCTGATAAAAACACAGAAGACTGGGGCAGACAACACTATGTGCAAGCGAAGTCGGACCTAATTGTTGGATGTGACTTAGGTGGAATAAAGACTGATAGACATGGGGTCTAGGCTGGTATACAGGTTGTATGTCCTGGTCCAAGCATGAAGCTTTGAGGTAGATTTGGGAGTTACAGAGGGTTCATGGAGGGGATAACCATCAGATGGAGTCACCTGGCAAGACCCCAGATTAAGGTATCAATAGCATGGCTGGATGGAGAGGCTGGATGGATGTTGCATGTGAGGGGAGTTTGTAATATGTGGGAACACAACAGGGTCCTCTTCTATGCTTGGATACTGAGGTTGGCACAAGCAGTAGTGGCCAGACACTGGATGGTCAGGGCATGGGATATAAGACCATAACTAGATATAGGTATTGGTATAGTTTTATGGAGAGGAACATCAAGTAGACTTAGACCTGGCACAAATGTGCTAGTTGTGGGTAGTTTTAATATTTTTAGTAGGATATAATTTTTACATATTGGCATGATTTTTTAAAAAAAATCTTCATTTTTTTTCTAAATTTTTTTATTTGTTTGCTCTATCACTGTGTGTTTGTGTTTGTGCACTCATGCATTCACTCACATAAGCATGAGTGCATGTGAATGCATATGTCTATAACAGTCAGGGGACAGCTTATCGAAGTTGATTCTTTTCTTTTACCATGTGGGTTCTGGGGATCAAGTTCAGGTAATCAGTCTTGTCAATTAGCACATATACCTACTGAACCATCTCTCTGATTTTCCAATTAGCCTATTAAATTATGTTTATAGAAATTAATTTACTGATAGAAGAATAAGAGCAATAACAGCACTGCTTATTATATTCCTGAGCATAAAAGTGACAGCACTATTAACAAGAATCATTAACAATCCTAAATATTGTCAGATACAACAACCTGATTTTGAATATAACCTGGATATCTTGATACAGCTTTTCTACATCTTTGAACATTTTTAATGTTGCATTGACTCATTTTTTATAATTTTTAAAAGAAACAGAATTGCTAAGAGAAATGATGTTCTCCATCCTTTACTACAATGGATTTGAGGACAGGTTTATGCCTGCTCTCTTGGACAACCCAAGGAATGTTTTGTTTATATTATGTACTAAGAACATAAATAAACTCCAAGATGACTTGCTTAATTTAAAGTTACATATCTATTTGGATACACATTACAGAGGTTATGACAACACAGGTAGGAGGAATTGAGACTCAATAACCCAAGTGTGGCAGGATTGATGGCTTAGTGATTCAGAACAGGGCCTCTTCTAGAGGACCTATGATTGATTCCCAGCCTCTACATGATGGCTAACAACTATCTGTAGCTCCAGTTCTAAGGTAACTGATCCAATTCCTTCTCCTGGCCTTTCTGGGTAGTGCACTTGTGTTGTACACATACATGCATGCAGGTAACTCACATATACACAACACAGAGAAAACATACACATACAAAACAAAAGTAAATGAATCTTTTAAAAAAAGAAACTTTTTTAAATAAAAAGTATTGTGCAAGAGTGACATCTCTAGCTCTTAGACTAGACTGATCCATGCTTTGTGTATCTTTCTCCATTGTAGGCAAATAATATACATAAAGAACCTATTGCTAAGCATGGTATTACAGGGCTATCACTCCACCATTCTAGAGTGCCAGCCAGGAACATCTGAAAATTGAGATTATCCTTAGCTACATAGCAAGGCTATTTCAAGGAAAGAACAACAACAAACTACCCATGATGTAAGAACTAAATTTGAGACCCAGTATGCATCATTAAATATTTTTTCCTGTTGGTGATTTTGTGACATGTGAATAATATAAAAATTAATCATTTTCTCTTTCTCCATATAAGAGGGTCCTATAGATGGGTGAATGTCTATGCTTCTAATCACAAAATAGTTTTAATCAGTATAGTCCCATAATCAATGACAAGCTAAGTCTTAGGAACTTTTGCCTCAGTTTTCCTTTACTGCAGGCTACACATACTGAAAATTTTAGTTGGAATTGTTTTTAGGTGGCCTTTTTTGCCATAGTCTGTTATAATCTTAACACTAATTTGTTTATGTTTATTTGGATGTTATCAGACATTCATTTATTGAGCAGTTACTAAGATGCTGATCTTGCCTTCCAAGAATCAAAGACTTGTCAAGAAAATAACAAATGCCTACAAAACAAACAAACAAACAAACAGGAAAGCAGCAACAACAAAACCATAGTAAATTTAATTAAGCCTTATAAGTCCTTGCAAGATAACCTGGTGCATAAAAGTCTTTCTTCATAAGCACATTGATCTGAGTTTGATCCTTAAAATGCATGGTAGAAGAAAAGAGCTGACTTTCCAGGAAAGTTTGTCCTCTGCCACATATGCACAGTATTTTGTCTGGTTCTCTACATCATTTCTAAGTGGACACAAAATCTTAATAAATGAATAAATGAATAAATGAAATGTTTTTAAGTGTTAGGAGACCTATGGAAAGAATATGACATGGAGACAACTAATGTAGCCTTCCCTTCTGGTAGTGTTAGGGTAAGTGGCCTTGCTGTTGACTGTGTACAAGAAGAGATATGCAGTGACAGTCTGAGTGGAAGACAGATAAAAAATGCCTAAGGAACAATGTGCAGATCATTTGGGTGGTTATGTGATAAGGACAAGGATGAGGCTAGCTAAAAATAAAGGGGATTCACTTCCTTTAGGAATAAAACAGTAAGAGGGAAGAGCACAAAAGAGCCTGAGACAACATTGTGGCCATACTGACACCAACCTGGTTCTTCAGCGTGGGATGACAAGTGTGTTTATACACATAGTGGGAGGTATTGAAAGTAAGGAAGCATAGAGTTGTATTGCTAATTCTGGGTGTCTGTGGTTAGAATAGTTGAGGCTAGGAAGTACAGTCATGAAGCAAGCTGAAACAGTGCTTCAATTTCAGCAATGGCCTTGTACCTGTGAATGCAGACATTTAAAATACCTTGGTGCTTTTAGACCAAGCGAATTTTCCTCAACGAATATTTCCATTTGAATTTGTGTTAGAATGACACAGGAGCAGTGCAAACTACTATGAGTTTACAAATGCTCTTATATGCCAGAGATATCTTTCAAAATTCTAAAATATGGAATATGTATTTGCTTAGGATTCATGTTGGCAATCTATCATAATAGGCTGGCTGCCAAACTCTAGTGTGCCTCAGAGTCTCTATTGATGGTTTCAGATTTCATAGGGATGAAGCAAATGCTTTGATTTTCACCTTAAAACAAGGCCTATGAATACTTTTTTTTTCAGAACAGAGCCTCTCTAAAATGCTTCTAATAAGTGAGTCCAAACAATAAACAATGAAATAAATAGTTTGCAGCCTTAATCTTTTCCACAGGTCTCTTTACAGTTCATAACATTGCAAGATATTAGAATTTAATCAAATTTAAACAATGAAAACGCCTTTCTTCGAAGAATGGTATTTAGCTGGAGGTATTGTTCTTACCCTTGGTCTTACCTGTCTACCTACTTATGTACTGAAGAAGGGTTATATCTCTTCTTGTTCCTGTTATTAGCACTCTCTATTCTTGTTGTTTACAATGATGTCACATTACAGTACATTGGTATAAATATTTTGGTCTTTATGATTTTATAATTTTTTTGTTTGAATGAAAACATAAGCATCAAATAACTAAGACACATGCTTGGAGTTAATCTGAATTATTCTGTCACAGTGATTAGCTTAAAATGGAAATGTAGTTGATTCCCAATGGTACTCTGAAAATCCATTTTCACATCCATGATGGTCGGGTTATAACAGTTATTTCTGTATCAATCCCCTTACCTGAAGCTCTGAGATTATCAGAGCTTCAACTAATATTTGTCAAATCAATTGATAAAGTTTTATTGGAAATACATTTATTGAATAGCAAGGACGATCTAAACACATAACTATGGGATAGATGAGCAAATGGGCAGCCAGGCCCTAGAAAATTGTCTGTTAGGGGTCAACTAGTTGTTTCACATTCCAGAGGAAATCTGTTTTGTTCAGTTTGTAGTTTCCACAACTACATATTACACCCTTTATGTTTGAAAAAACATTAAATCTTTCCTAAATCCACAATTCTTCTAGCTAAATAATCACAGCCTTTGTACAACAATTCCTATGTTCATCTCTCTGAGCCTCTAAGAATATGCATTGTACTCTGATCCTGAAGTGCATCATAATTATCTCTCTGCTGTATACTCCAGAGTGAGATTTAAAGAGGGATTAGTGAGCATTTGCCTTAGAAACCTGGATGATGATGGTAATCACAGACTTCATTAGTGGATGAAGCAAACCATAAGACAATAGGTCCTTGGTTGGATTTGTGCTGGGAGTTTTTTGATTTTTTTTCATAATCTAGATTGACCACCCTTTTACACTGCTTTCTTCAAGTTGCTATTTCTAGAATTAAGCATCAAAAACAGAAGATGCCTTCTTGCTGCTGCCTTCCAGTCCTGGATATTGAAAACAGTATGCCTAATAGTTTATTATGCATTTTCAAATAGCATCCTTCAAGAACTAGAGAAATATTTCACCCTCTTTCTGGTCCTCAGAGATTATCCTTTAGCCAGGAAATATTGATATTTGCTATTGTTTAGGCCCCAAAGTAGTGTTTCTTATCTCTATGACTGCATTTTGTTTGGAATGAGAGTTGACACGATTGAGATTTAGTTAAGTGAAGTGTGTCAGTGTTGGTAAATTGTTAAAGAGTGAGAACAAGTGGTATATTAACCTAGGAAAATGTATGTGACTTTTGTGAAAAGAATCCAATCCTGGAATCAAGACCTTTGTAATATAGATTTGCAGATGAAAATTTCAAATGCCTAAGACTCCTTGTGGAGGAAGGGAATGAGTTTTCACATATTTTATACAGGTTAAGTCACAAAGACAGCCCAGAATAGAAAACCATTCAAACATTAAACATTATGGGAAGAATGACATCAGGTTTGGTACTCTGTGATTATTTTTTTCTTCTTTTTACCATATTGGGATTCTTAATTTTCCTTAGAGCATCCTTTGTTATTTTTATATAACATAATATTATATTTTCATAATAAATAAAATAAGAGCATGACTGACATTATGTGAACTAAAATAGTGTATACATATATGTGCATGATGAAAAATAGGACGAATGCATCAAAATGCACTATTTATGATTGTTATTAATATATAAGAAGGCTATGGACTGTTTCAGTTTTTGTTCTCTATATTTTCACATATTTCTTTAAGGATTGTATGCATGTGAACTAGGACTTTTCAGTCTTGGCATAACTGATGTTTGGAGCAGAGTAACTCTCTTGTGAGGGACAGTCCTGTGCACCATGGCCTGCCTCTAGACCCTTGATATGATTAACACTTGTTACCCCAATGTTATGACAAGCAAGAATGTCTTTAAGCACTGCCAAGTGTCATTAGCATGGAGGTTTAGGATAAATTTAGCTCCCACTAAAAAATACTTAAATGAACTGGGTAAGAGAGAGGATGGGGGAGGGAATATGGAGGCAGGATCAGATGCATGGAGAGATAGGAGAGAAGCCTGAGGACCAAGAAAATGAATGGAAATCTGCAGCTGCCAGGGGTGGGGGTGGGGTGGGGGTGGGGTGGGGGTAGGGAGAGGCAGAATCTCTATTAAGTCCCAGAGACCTACGATAGGGGAGAATCCCAAGAGTCTTAATCATCTCTCTGCTGTACAGTACAGCATGGGTAGATGGGTGACCTTAGCAGATATGCCTAACAGTTGGGATATGGAACCTGAAGAAGTCACCTCCTGTAGCCAGGCAGGACCCACAACAGAAGGATAAGGAAACCAACCCATCCACAAAACATGCAATCCCAAATTTGTGCTGTCTAAAAGAAATGCAGGGATGGAGCAGAGACCAAAGTAAAAGCCCAACCAATAACCAACCCAACTTGAAACCCATCCAGTGGGCAAACGCCAATCTGTCACACTATTAATGATACTCTGCTATGCTTGCAGACAGGAGCCTACCATAATTGTCCTCTGAGAGGATCTACCTAGCAGCAGTTTGAAACAGATCGGATACCCATAGCCAAACATTAGACAGAGGTTGGGACGCTTATGAAAGAGTTGGGGAAAGGATTGAAAGCCCTGAAAGTGATGGGAATCCCACAGGAAGACTAACAGAGACAACTAATCTGGACCCCTGGAGCTCTCAGAGATTGAGCCACTAATCAAAGAACACACACAAGCTGGTGTGACAGTTCAGTCTTCATGGCTGCCCTGTCTGGCCTTAGTGGAGGAGGATGCACCTAATCTGGCAGAGACTTGATGTGTCAGGAGAAGGGTTTGGAGGAGGGACTGTTTGAGGGAGGAATACGAGGGGCAGCAGCATTTGGGATGTAAATAAATAAACACAAACAAAACCACATATATACATTAAACCAGCAGTTCTTGTGTGTGTGCAGGTGTGACACATATGTGTATATGTCTCTATGGGTATCCATGTTTGTGTGGGTGCATGTCTGCAAGAGTATATAGGCATGTGGAGTCTAGAGGGCAACCTCAGGGGTTGTTCTTCAGACGCTATTCCCAGGGTCTCAAACTGTTCTGGGAATTGCTAAGTAGGCTAGGTGGGCTAGCTGGTGAACTCAGGGATCCTTCTGACTCCTTCCTACTTCTGTTAGTGCACATGTGGACTTTGGGATCTGAGCTTATCTCCTTTCATGGGGGTTACTGGAATTTCTCTTGTAATAAATTGATAGGTTAATACTCTCCATATTAGAAAAACCAAAGGCATAAAAAATTTCTTCTATATTCTGACACACACTTATTATGTGTGTTTGATAATGAAAAATTAGCATCTTGTTAATTAGTTTTAGGCACAAAGCCCTTTTTCCTATACTATAAACTCTCTTTTGGATTTTTAAAACAAAGGAGATCAGACAACAGTGGAGGTGTTCCCTGCCTCTAATTTTTGGAATTGTGACTCTGAGTTCTGTTTTAGAGACTCACTATACAACAGAGGTGCCATCAAGAAGGCTTCTTCCTTTCTTCAAGACCTCTGTGTAATAAAGGGTTAAGTTAGCACAAACGTGCTAGTCTCCCATCAGTTCCAGGGAGACAACCTCTAGGCCCATGGAATATTTTGTCTGATAAAGAGTATCTTTGTATACCTGAGACCTTGGGCAACTGCAGCTAGTTTATGCTAACAATGTGGGCTATGGTAGAGGCCTCGAGTCACTCATTATCTCTGACCACTGAAGCAGCTGGAGACTGAGTAACTAAGGTCAGATGTGAGTATGTCACACCTACTGACTGACTCCCAACAAAAGCTAAGGACTGAAAGCTGTGAGAGCTTTCCTGCTTGTCCCTCATGAGTAGCCAGTGACTTTAGAAGCCAGAGGATGGAGTCCAAGGACATGAGTAGGGACAAGTTTTCCTGCAGACAGAGGATTCAGTCTGCCTCAGGAGACCCCTGGACAGAATCTTCTACCCTTGAAGTCCCATCTGTGGCTACATTCGACAGGGTGCCTTTTGCAAGGTAAGTAGAATAGAGGTGTAACATCTAATGGCCTTTGCTTTTCTGTGTGTTCTGAGCAATATTCTTGGACCACTTGCTATGTTTTTGGCATACTCACTTTACTGTTCTGTTTTTCAGTTGAATAAATTAGTTCAGTATTATGAAGTGAATCTTAGCTTCAGAGTACATATGCCTTTGTGGGAAAGAAAAATTCCAATCTGGGAAAATGCAAGGAGAACCTTTATGGTGTCTGAATTTTCTGTATCATGGATTCTTTATAACAACCTTTTGTCTATGTATGTAGATATGGGACCATATTTTACTTGCTGATTTTGTTATGACAACTATACCTAAGTCAGTCAAGGTTTTAGCCTCACTTGAATTCTTTGTTGCTGTGGAGAGAAAAAAACAAAGTCACAGGGAAAAAATAAGATCTCAATAATTGCATTCTGGAGGTCAGACAGGGGATAATCATACTTCACACCTACAGTGGGTGGGAATTTCAGCTTCTCCCATATACATCAGAAAACATTTTCTGAGGATAAATGGAGGATTTTTTTCAATAATGTGACCTCTCGTGTGTGTGTGTGTGTGTGTGTGTGTGTGTGTGTGTGTGTTTATTTTAAAAATTGAACCATAACTAATATAAAATGAAATGTACAGAGCTTAGGTGCTCAGTCCATTTAGTATGTATAATTGCATCCTCCCAGGCAATCATCTTTCAAAACAAATATTGAACAATTTAATTATATAATACTATTCACAATAACAATTACAATTATTCTAGAAGTCATGCTAGGAAAAGTATCAAGAAACACATGAAATCAACTTTAATATTATGTTTTAACCTAGTGCTCTTTTCATTATCATTTCAACATGCAACCTAAATGTTATAATAAGAATCTTTATTTTCTCAGTGATAATTCTTTTTAAAATTGTATATTTATAATTCATCTGGATGCAAATATTAATGCTTGCAAATCTTTGGCAATATAGAACACAGAATGGTCTTTGGCTATCTCTGAAAAGGGTAGGAAAAATATGAACTCTGTGAATGTGTAAACATGTACTCAAACAAAATACTTCCTTTGAGTTCTTTATAGCTGTAATGAATACTCAGTCACAGTTAGCAGAAGGCAGATTCTTCCTGGTTGTCTGAAGATAGGAATTACAAACTGACCCTCATTTTTTCCTTCCAAACTGTTGTCTGCCCTCAACAACCTTATAACATCATGCCTGAAGTATGCGTTCCTATGGTTGGAAAGTTAAATAACTTTGCTAAACAGTTGCTAAAGTCCTTGCTGTCAAGCAAAAGGATGTGAGTATTCTGGGCACCGTTGCTTATATATAACTTCAGAACTGAAGGTGGAGACAAGGAGGTCTTACCTAGCTAGCCACCCAACCTAGGCAATTTGGCAAGCTTCAGGTTAAGTAAGAAACTATATCAAAATAAGATGAAGAGAAAGAATAGAAGACCACCAATATCAACATCTGCCCTACACATGCATACAAGCAAACTACCTATAGACAGATGTGTATGCAGATATACATACCAATACACATCCATAAAATACACAGTCACAAAATTATCTCTCATTGGTAAGTATGGGACACTATGGGTATTCCCACAAGAAAGACAATAACATTATCCTAGCTCTGTAATAGCCTAGAACACAGTGGAAGAATGTCTTTCTGCATATCACTTGATGGAATTATACCATAGTTCTCAGGATACAGTAAGTTTTTAAAGTTCAGAACTATTCTGCAACCTTACTTAGGAACTCACAAGGCAAAGAAGTGATGAGAAAGAACAGAAAATAATAATGATAATATAGACTAGGGGAAACGGGGAAAGGATTTTGGTGGGGGTTGACCAGGAAGGGGGCAGTGAGTGGGTTATAAGGTGAATAAGTAAAAGAATAATTAATTAATTAATTAATTAATTAATTAATTAATTAATAGCATGGATTAGTAGTCAAATTGAGTGAATGGTTCTGGCTCTTTGAGTCTTCTCTCCCTCCCTCACTGTGAAGGTTTGTGTATGCTTGTCCCAGAGAATGACACTATTAGAAGGTGTGGCCATGCTGGAGTAGGTATGGCCTTGTTGGAGTAGGTGTGTTACTGTGGGTGTGGGTTATAAAACCTCATTCTAGCTTTCTGGAAGTCAGTATTCTTCAGATGAAGATGTGGAACTCTCAGCTCCTCCTACACCATGCCTGCCTGGACACTGCCATGTTCTCACATTGATGATAATGGACTGAACCTCTGAACCTGTAAGCCAGCCCCAATTAAATGTTGTACTTATAAGAGTTGCCTTGGTCATGGTGTCTGTTCACAGCAGTAAAATCCTAACTAAGACACTACCCAAACCTAATACATATTTACTCAAGTTGACAAATATTAAACAAAATCTTTAAAGTTTTGCAATGACTGCTTCATTAACTCATCTAACCAATATTTTAAGACATACATCATGTTCCAGCTATTAGACTGGTTGCTGGCAGTATAGCAGTAAATGAGTTAGTCATTGCCCATATCACTCTAAACCTTGATGTCTTCTTCATAAGGGGTTTTATTATTGTAACTGGAGGTCAACGTGAGAAAGTGCATTTGGGAGAAAGAATGAGACATTGAAATCACATTTTCCTATGCTTGCAGGGAAAGTAGACTGGAGGTTGGAAGAGGATTAGGATGAACATTACACTATATGCTTTATTGCTGCTGAAAATGCTCTAAATCTATCACGATGTATTTGGTATTACTAATTAAAATTATTAATATTTGGAATACTTTGTATATTTAAATGAGACCCATGTCAGTTATTCTGTCATAGGTATAGTGGGAGACATGGAGACACGTTGGTTTAATGTGCATGTGATGTGTTATACCAGGCATACTTCGCATTTTAAGATCAGGTAACCTGCAGTATCAGACTCTCCTACCCCAACCTCACTAAGTGCTTTGATAATGCTGTTGTGGCTTCAGAGGCTTTTCTTCTTCACCCTCTTCCTGGTGCTGCTTCTCTTCTATTTTTTCTCAACACGGGTCTTGCTACATTATTGGGGTTTGTCCCAAGCTCAAAATGCCCTTGCATCTTCCTCCTGAGTCCTGGGATCTCAAGCATGTACAACTGCATGCACATCACCTTTAGGGTTGGAACAGAAGAGATGATTAACAATCTATTTTACCCAAAGCATCCCATAAGTTAACATGTACTGACCAGTGGCTATTCAGTAGTCAGTAGAAGTATCTCTGGCCTGTAATGATGCCTGATCTCTCTCTGCCATCATTTGCTTGTGATCTTGGCCAATCATGTCCTCTAAGCCTGTCATTGTCATGCTATAAAATAGTGAGTTTGACTCCATGACCTGAGATTTCTTTGCACTTCTAACTCTGTGATCCTTTGACTCCCACACTCTTGGCCCCTGACACCCACACTATATGTAAGTTTCTCTGTAGCCTACAGTTTGGGAAATAGAGCTCAAAACAATTGAAAACAGAGTACATTGTCAATAGTAGTGATAGAGTTGCACTTGTTCGTACAAAAGATATGCAAAGGCAGTGAGAGGATTAAGGTCTCTGTTGGAATTCGTTGCTCCTTTCTCTGTCTTTCATCATTTACCATCTAAGCACTTGATCATCACTGTGTGTGATAAAGAGGAAAAATTAACCATACATTTATCTACATTTAAAAGATACATCTGCGTTTAGCCTAAAATGTTTTCTGGGGTCAATTCCAATACAGAAACTTTTCTCAACTTTCTGCTATGTATCATCTTATTCTTTGAGCACTAGACTTTGGTTTGTCAAGATTTGGGCTGTTTTATGATAGTTATTGAGTAAGCCCACAGCCCTAGGGCAAAGAGCAGTGAGTGAGGAAAGCCAGAAGCCAATTACTATAGGTTAGCCAGTCCATTTTATTTATCCTGTGAGCTATCCAAATCACCAAGAGAAGTATTTCTGCATTTGTAAGGATCTGAATTTTCTGTCCTAGAGTATTCATTCAGTTTTTATTCATCAAGTTATGCACATAAGAGCAATCCTGTAATTTATGGGTGCATGCTATTAGGTTTTGTTTAAGTGAGTACCTTGCAAAAGGAACCCCTGCTCTGTTCATGAATAAACCACATGAGGTGAATTTTCCTACAACTAATTTCAAATGGAGAGTTTTCAGGGTGTAATTTAGATGTAGTTGTGGTGATTTTTGACCATAGCAAGTGTAGTTGTGTGGGTAGGAACTGACACAGTTGCATACTTGTAAATGACTGGAAGCCAGAAGGCAGAGAGAGATCCAGTGGTAGGGTTCCAGCTCAGTTTCACATCTCTAGCCTCAAGCATTGGATACTGCTCATTTTTCAAAGGGCAAACATTTGTTTTACAGAAGAAATTCTGATTTGATTAAGATATTGCTTCCAGACCTAATAGTCCTTTAGCAAATCATGCCTACATCATGATTGAAAATAAACTGCATGTTATCTAAGCATTAAAAAGCCACATGATTTGGAACTATACTACAGAAGTAACATTTAGTGTAATTACAGTACATTTAGATTAATTATAGCCTTGGTTCGGGCGCCACAACATACTCAAGGTTGTATCAGCATTTTCCTTATTAACCCTGTGTGGACAAGGTGATTTTCTGGTGGTCCATCTTTGTTCCCCCAGAAAATATTTGAGTTTCACATAGGTTTAATTCAGAATCCAATTAGCTTTATTACACTTAAGACAAACTCTAAAAGACTTCATTTCAGAGGGAATATCCTCTTGAATATTTCTGTTTATGTGTAGAATTTCAAAAATAGACAGATTAATTTATGCAAATGGAAATGGTCATGATGCTAAGTCAGGAAGTCGACCTCCTAGAAATAGTTTGTGCTTATCTTAGTGTCTTTACAGCATTGATCATAATGTTAAAAGTAGGTGACACTGAACTCGCATGTCCAGAATTTTACCCATCCAACTTGAGCTTGCTTCTGTTTGCAGTGGGTCTCTATGCACCCATCTTAATACTGTCATGGGACTTAAACAGTAACAGTTTCATCTTCCATTTTTGAGAGTGGCCTTGGGAATTCATAATTGGTTCCATCTAAATATCTTCATCCTTAGATTTTTGAGCTCTTGACAGTGATGATGATTTAATTCATTTATCTGTGATTTTGACAACTGTGTACATACTTTTTTAGTGGAGATCTGTGCACAGAGACATTAAGTAACTTGACCAAAATGCAGAGATTATAAAAGACAAAGAAAGTATTTAAACTTAGAAGGACCTGACTAGGGAGCTGCTTATTGTTTGCAAGCATCCTGTGTTCCTGGAGGTATAAAAGGGACCAATTGAACATTTTTAAAAACAGAACAAAACAAAACAAAACAAAAATCTCTGTTAAATGAATGGAATACTCCTAGCAGAAGCAGTTGCTTTTCCAAGACCTATTTCTTTGATTTTTCTGTTCTCCTTCTATTTGGTCCATTTAGGTTATATTTTACTTTTGCTTGGTAGACTTGTGCAGGCAAGTCTGGCTCTGATGAGGAACAAATGATATCATAAATTCAGACTTAAATCAATGAGATAGGTGCTCTAACAGGGAGATGAAGGGAGGGGTGGAGGATGCTAAGTGTTTTCCCTGCTTAGCATGCTGAACCTTTGAAGTCAGAATCCAGCTTCTGGGATGTTGTTCCACAGAGCAGTACTCTCCTCAGTCACATACAGACCTATCTCTAGAGTTGCTCTATCACTAAGCTTGTTTCCCAGTACCACCTTCTTCTTTACAAGGAGATGAATATTGAGAAGCAACAGAGAATATGTAGGCTTTCATGGTAGTTTTCTAAATGTGTTGAGAAAATTTTAAAACTTTCAAATAAAATGTCATTTTGGTAATTACATTGAAATGTAAAAGTTACAACCTGGAATCTTGCAAATATTTCTCCCCTCATTCTCAGAGAGATTAGCACCAGCTCATTAGGTTTACTCAACTAAAGGAAACTGATTTGCCTGTGCCAAATGAATTAATTTAGTGAGAGGGCAAAAAATAGCAATGAGCACCATTCAGTTTTCTGATGACTGAGTATGACTATTCTCTGAAGTGCTGGCTTCACTGATTGAAAACACTAAACAGTCCCCAGCATCTGATACAGTGGTTAAGAACAGGGGCAAGTCTCTTGAATGCTCCATGAAAACTCGTGGAGACTGAAGCAGCAAGAACAGAGCCTACGTGTGTCTGCGCCAGGCCCTCTGCTTATACACTAGAGCTCTCAGCTTAGTATTCTTATGGGACCACTGAGTGCATGAATGATTGGATTTCTGATTGTTGTGTCTACACTTTCGTTTATTTTCCTTCTGTTAGATTTCCTTCTTCATCCTCTATGTGATCATTTTGGTTTTATCTTATTATATTTTATTTTGTCATGTTTGGTTGTTATCTCCCAGAATCCTGTTTTTTTTTCCAATGAGAGACAGTAAAGGAGTGGACCCAGTTAGAAAAGGAGATGTGGAGGAACTAGAAGGAGTGGAAGGATGCTCTCTTTCATTCTCAGCTCTCTACAATGAGCAAAAATGAACATTTAAACAGGGATATAACAGTGCAGTTCTGATCTATACTGGAGCCTGGGGAAAAAGAAACAAACAAACGAACAAAACAACAAACAAACAAATAAACAAGCAAACCCTCAAAGCCAACCCTGCCAAATCCCTTAATTTTGATTTTTAAAATATTCCACTCAATTACATTTCTCTTGATTGGATTTGTATGTGTACCCCCATGTGCATATTTGTGAGTGTGTACTTGAGTGTATATGTGTGTTTGTGTGTGTATGTGTAAGAGAGAGACATAGATAGAAAAAGGTGGAGACAGAGAAAGAGACAGTGAGAAAGCCCACTGCCTCTCAAAGTCCAGCTCTGCTGCTATCTTTGAAGTTTTTGCTGGATTTGTTGTTATTTGTTTGTTTTCTGATTCCTCCTTGCACTATCCCTCTTAGTCTTAGTAAGAATGTATTCCTGACAGAGTTTCTGAGGAAATTTGTAGATCTCCTGCAGCCATGTGACTGTAATTATTATTATTTTTTTTTGGAGCAGCCTCTTTTCCAAAGGGCATCACTCTGCTGGAATAAAAACATATATTTCTCTTGTTCTTTGTACATTCAATGTTCATGAAAGGTTATTTGGGGACTCAAATGTAATTTCTGGTTGTTCAATACAACAGCAAAATGAATGAACAAGCTAAATGAACAAATAAGAATAAGAATAACTGTAAGATTTTAAATTCATTAATAGATTAGGATTCCTAAATACAACCTTCAGTGGATCCATCTTGACATTCCATTGAACTGAAAATCCTATGGAGAAGACCTAACTGGTTCTAGAACATTTTTCATTACAACCACCAACCAGAAAATGTCCTTTGCTCAAAGTATATTGGAGAAACCCACTCTGCAATTTGCTGAATAACTGTGTAAGGATAAAGCCCGCTTCTAAAAAAACTCCTTCCCAAGCATTGTTTTCACTCCTTTGCTTATAGAAAACTAGAAGATTTTCCTATAACCTTCCTAAGTATTAGAACAGTGATAATGTTTTGCAGTCAGTGTGCTCTAAGTAGTTTCCTGCAGGGGTGTGGTCCTTTTCCAGTTAAAGTAATACCTCATGATCTTGTGGGCTGCTCAAAATCCATTTTAATATGTCTATATTCCACTTTCCCTCTGACAAAGCAGAATCTCTAGGGTGTAACTTCCTTCTTACCTTTGTTCCAAATAGACATATGAAATACCTCAGAACCCTTGCAAACCCAGGTTGCATGCACCAGCCTACTGTTGGTAGTGAAGCTATTTAAGGAGGTATTTTATATTGCTTTTGAGAGACATATTCTATTTCTACTTATGATGATGATGATGATGATGATGATGATGATGATGATGATGATGATGATGACAGAGTTGTAAGTTGCTCTTTAAAATGGAACACTCTAGGATAAAATCTTTAATCTTTTAACTAGAGAAAATTAAACCTAAACAAAACCAATTAAGGTGTGTTATATAATATCCACAACCACTTCAAATTTTAGAAACAAATCAATAGTGTAATGGTTGCCTGCATGTAAAAAAAATTTAGGATTAGTGTTCAGGATCTTTGAATTTTAATCTTACCTACAAGACACTGGGGGATGATTATACCAAATTAGAGGTAAATGTTAATGGATATGGTTAGTTGGACACTTAGTGTCACTCACTTTAGTAATCTAATAAAACATAAGTAACAGTGAATGCCTCCCTCTCCGATGTCAAATGACTACACTGATTTATTTTTTAACTACCTTTGCTAACTTTCAGGTTGCTATAGCAGTTAGGCACAGGCTGTGCTGTCTTAGAACTGGATATTGATGTAGTATTAAGAACCCACGGCTGAATGGTGGCAAAGAGTCATTAGAAAGAGAATATCAATCCTTACAAAGAATAAAGAATCAAGATCACTGACATTGTAGCTCAGTCTGGTTAAGTATCTCAGAAAAAAACAGAACCTCTGACACCTCTAATTTCTCCTTGTCCTAGAGATAGACCCCAACCTTCCATAGATCCTTAAAACACAAGTTGTCCTCATGCCTCAGTTCTATCTCCTAGCTCGTCAAAAAGGGGGGGGGGATCCACATAACCATATTTCCTTCATTGGCCCAAGCCCATTGTCAACCAAGACCACAGAAATAATGGTCTATTAAATACCAAACAAATCTGAACATAATTGCATCATGTTGCTGTTAAATCATCCGTATCGAGAAGAATTATAATGGTTATCCTTCCTCCTGTCTTTTTCATTTCTCTTCTTTCAATAATAATACAGCCATATTGGCACGGAGTTCACTTACATGGTGAAATCTGGGCTAGAGCTTATGGCAGTCTTCCTTCTTTAGCCTTGTAGGTAATAGGCTGAAAACAATGCACAATCACCACATGTGCCCCTCCCCACCTCCATCACTTGCAAAATGCAGGCAGAAAGCTCAGTGTTAAACTGACAGCCCAGTTGTGAAGTTGGTGCTTATTTTTATGATGCTTATGTTCTTGATGGCTGGTAAGCTATGACAAAATTAATAAAGACACAATCCATCTTCATATTGTAAGAGGTGGTTTGTAGAAAATAAAACAGGATAGCACGACAGGATTATGGAAGTAGAAATATAAATAAAGGTTCCATTAGCCTGGGTGGTCTGAGATAGGTCTATGTTAGCTGAGATCTGAATAATGAGAAATGGTTGGCCAAGTGTGGATCTCAGGGAGAGATTTCAAGAAGATAGTGGAATAATTACAATAGGCTTTAAGGCATGGATACATGTGACTTCTTGAAGGAATAAAAAGATCCCTTTAAAGAAGGTAATGCTATAGAAGATGAGGTTATGGACATAGACAAGGACTGTATTCCTGGGTACTTAAAAGATCCAGAAAAAATAATGAATTCCAATTTACCTGAATAGGGTGCTGTTGGGAGAGTTTGCAGAGGGCGGTATGCATGACCTGATAGACATTTTGTAGTGAATTTGCTACTATGTAGAGAACAAACTATAGAGAAGCAGAAGTCAAAAGAGGGTGCTGGATGTAGAAGGGGGAAATAAATCAAGCTACTGATAGGTTAAAAGTGAATCAGGTATCACTAATATACTCTCTG
>BDUI01000198.1:256183-272552 GCA_002335545.1 Apodemus speciosus
TATATATCCAAATGTGGCTAACTTCTAAACAACTATCCACTGGAAATGTCCTTAGTTTAACCATATGTCAATTTCTTCCAATTGATATATTATATAATAGTTTATATATTCTGATGAGAGTAGCATCACCTCTCAGACATTTGCTTCTACTTGACAATGGATGTCTTTGTGAATCTGAGCAAAGAAATGCAGATCTGCAGTAAAGAAGTAACTTTAGGGCAGATATATTGGTAGCTAGGCAGGAACTTCACAACTTAGAATGAGTTTAAACAGCACATGAGCTACTGGTGAAGGCCGCAATGCCCCAGTCTTTAATGAATTTCTGAAGAAAAGCTATTCACCCCTAAATGCTGAGCCATTCAGTTGTTAAAATGTCTAACAATGTTATGATTTTGGAAAATATGTTCAAATTTCAAGTTAATTGTGCCTTAAGTAAAATACTGCTGTGTAGGGTTTTTGTTTGTTTTTATATTTGTTTTTTTCTTTACAAAGGAAATCCCAGAAAATCACTACTATGTGTCTGATATTCTCCAGGCTATATCAGACTCCCTATTAGGCACCAATGGTATTTTTTGTATCACAGCATTTCTTACTCTTTGGAGTTCATTAATTATTTGTGTCATTATGTGTGTTATACATGTCTCCCATGATACACTACAGACTCCAGGTAGACAAAGACTGTAATTTTATTGCTCAGTTTTTCACCTTGCCTGCAGTGTTGAACCATGTAGCTGGAAAATAGTAGACACTCAATCAATATTTACTAATACAGAAATAAATGAAAAAAATATAGAACTAGGTTCATGAGCTATCTAGTAGTTTTAGTCTTGATTTATATGACATAGACCTGTGTTCCTAATTCTGTAGTGCCAGCCTAATTCCACCCTTTTCAGGACCTAACAGCTCTGGGAGTTTATGTGATAGAAAGCAAGTCTGTTTGCTTGGTGATTACAAGAAGACAGATACAATATTTACTAGCTTTCACAACTCCTGAACAAATGTGATCCCTGGAGAGAGACACACAGTAATAAAGCAGGGAAGCACAGCCATTATCTGGAAGCAGAGTCACACAGGAATTGAGGCTGTGACTTGTGTTCCTGTGGTAAGGAGCTCTGGAGTCGTCTAGGATAATTTATGATGACACTGATGAGCAGAGTTTATTTAAATACTGTAAATGTTGGAGTATTCCAATATTAAAAGAAATCATTCCCTGGCTGAATAAATGCCTTGTTGAACCCTTTTTTTTTAACTCTCTGATATACAATTGTTTCAAATATTTACAGTAAAATACTGCAGTCTTAAGTCCTAAAGCGTCATAAGAGAGATGAACTACCATAGATACTTCTTACACCATGAAGATAGGATTTTTTCCAATGACACTTATACTCATCTTTATATAGTCCATTGTTCTTTGATTGGTTAAATGATGCTATAAATGGAGGACCATAATAGCCAAAACTACAAATGTTTTATACATTACTAGTAAAACATTTAAGGAAAAATTTTAGCAAAGGAACACATTCCTTCTTGTTTCCATAGAAACAAGTAGCAATCAGGAGGAGAAAGGTGTTCTTCCAAGTCCATATGTTAGTAAGGCCTGCTCAGCAGGCCCTAGCTTGCTAGAGGACTCGAGTACAAGGCCCAAGTGCTGGGGAAGCTCCTCTGTCTGCATCTCTCTAATGTCATTGGCAGTAGGCCTGAAATCCCTGCCTCTTCTCATGCAATGCAGGGTGACAGGCCAGTCATTCAGCATTACAGAGCCAGAAAATCTCTGAACTGGAATCTCCTTTCAAAAGAAGAAGAAAAAGGTAAACAGAGAGAAAACTCAGTATCAGATGTCAGCAGACCTCTAAATGTGTGCTTCTTGCCACTGGGTGCAGCAGTGCTAGCTGTGTCTCCACCCAACTTACAGATAAACACTTCCAAGCATGCATTTAAGCCTTAAGACTTCATACCAGGAGTTTTTCCCTTATCAGCTGCTTACTTAGGTAAAATATTTTCATAATAAGATTAGAATTAAATGTCAGCATTTTCATTTAATTTTTAGAGCTGGAACATTCTCCACAAGTGGACTTTGGCTAAGACAATCGATTTCTAAGAGGAATGATTTCCTAAAGCCTAATCAATACTACAACTCTAAAATGATCTCTCCTGTTTTTTAAATGAAGTTTAGGTCATATCTAATGACAGGATGAGGCAGTCCTGTTTTGCTTCAATCTGACAAGTTCCAGAAGCTAAAAGGACTAGCTAGTCGTAGACAAAAGAATTTTCTCTTTGCTTGACATTTACTTTGTAAGTAAAAAACCCACTCTATTGACATCTCAACGTATTAATTGCTGTTGGCTCAAAACAAGACACAAATTTAGATAGCATTTCTTCCTGCTCACAAATATATACACTTGATCAACAAGCGAGTATTTATTGCAGTCTTTGCTTGCAGTTGGAAGAGCAGAAAGAATCATTCTGAAATATGAACTTCCCCAGATCTGAAATATGTCACAAGAAAACACAAGACACAAGGGAACTGGATAATAAAATAGAAGGAACACATTTCACACACTGTAAGTTATAAACACTATAGAGTGACATTAATAAGATGCTAGCTCAAATGTGTATAAGAGAACTACATCTTGTGACCAGGTGTTAAAAGCTGTTTGATATCCTAGAAACTGACATGTGGAGGTAGTGGTGTGCAATGTGGTAGCCTATAGAGTCTCCTTTCCCTGGTTTTGTGAGTTCTGATAAATCACTTCCTCTCTGTGACTTGAGTTTCATCTGTGTTAATGAATGATGATGATGGTGATGGAGGTGATGATAAAAAGGGGAAGGAAGAAGAGGATGGATCTGAGAGCTGCACTCAAGCACAGAAAAGAAAACTCAAGGCATGAGAAGTATGCAGTATGAGGATTGTCCCTTTCCCTCTTTTCTATGAAGAAACTATTTTTACCTTCCTTTTATAAAGTTTTGAATCTCACCTCTCTGCTGTTAAGTGAGACCTAAAGTTTTGCTAAAGTACAGTTTTGCAGAAAGGAAATAAATTAGCTTAAACAAGAGACACATAGATAATCAGTAATATTCCAGAATCCCTCAATACAATTTATTCCAAAAATTTATCACTGGAGATGCAGACTCCATTGCATCCTTCAATTAACTAACGATTAAGAAACTTGGGTTTTCTACAACAGAACAAAATCTGTCCTTATATACAGTATTTTTTGAAAATAGGCTATCTTAATTGCTTCCATTTGTATTAGACTTGATTTTGGATTGAGAGGCAGAGTATAATTTCTATCAACTAAAATGACCTGCTCTATATTTCTGTTGATCAGGGTTGACATTCAAATTGTCATTGCCATCTTTATCAAACCTACCATAAACCCCACTAACTGTATACCATTACCATGTCTATAGAGTTATAGACCATCATCAGTATTATGCTGATGATGAAATTTCATATCAGTGAATAAAATGTTTTTCATTATTTGTCTGAGTTTTGGATGAGTTATGGATCCATATGCATGATTTACTGCTTTATTGAGCTCACAAATGTATTACTTTGGCACAAACAGTTCTATTTTTTCATCTACCATGCACACAACTTGAAATTTCTTTATATTCAACAAGATCAAAATGAGCATCTTTATAGAAGAAGTGTGGGAACTATACTATGCATCACTCCTTTTCAATTTATCTGGATGGGCCAATGTGACAGGAGCAGCCAGTGGTCAAGCAGCAACTCTTCCTTCCATCAGAGACAGGAATTTCTCCCTTTTCATAGTGCTTGGTGCTCTATTACAGTGTGTTAGGGCTGTTAAAATAAAATCTTTATGAACATGTGTGGCTTAGATCAATAAAAAGTTGTGGTCTCTCAGTTTGCAGACTACAAGGCAAAAATTGAAACACTGTCTGTGCTGTCATCAAAGGTGCCAGGAAAGATGCTTTCCATATCAGTATCCTAGTTTTGGGCAAGATCAAGTATCCTTTCTTGTATTCTTGTGTACTCACATTGTCTTCCCTGTGGGACTGCTCATGTCTGAATTCAATGCCAAGATCTTCAACAACACTAATCTTCAGTTATGGTACTATTCAGTTAAAACCTGATGACTTCATGTTAGTCTGAGGATTTCGGTATCATCCTCTTTCCAGATAAAGTCACATTATGGGGTACTAAGCATTAGGACTTCAACATATCTTTTATATTTTTTGTTGTTATTAATTGAACTTTCAATGCTCTCCTATGTGGATAAAGTACATTGCAATTACTCTTACCTCCAATCCCTGTCAACTCACTTCCTATCATGACTTTTCCACATTCATGTCTTTTTATTTTGTTTTCTGATATCCTGAATTTACGTCAAGCTATCTTTGTGACCAGGGTTTTGGAATTATCTACTACAATTTTGTTGCTTACCAGTGGGCAAATAACTTGTTGATAATGACTTCCCTTCTCTTAGAATCATGAATAGGCAATTGTTCCCAAGAAAGGATAAGTACCATGAGCTCTAACCCCATCCGCAACTGATTGATGACAGATCCAAAGACAAGTTACTAAACATCTGTCAAAAAGAAAATGTTGCTAAGATAGTCACAGTAAGGAACTTACTACTCTTGTGTGATTAAATTAATGTTGTGTCAAAATACCTTCTGAACATTTATGTTTACATCAATAGACAAATTGTACTTCCAGACTTTACCAAAGAAGCCTCTCTTTTCAGTGAAAAGTAGTATAAATGCAGAGACTCAGAGTAACTCAAGATGCTAAGAATTAGTAATAGATGGGTGTGGAGCCCTATCATTTTATTAGGGAACTCAGTGTCATATAGTTGCAAACTGTATCTATGATTTGATTCTTTCTGATTATTTTGAATGATTACAACTGATATGTAAGTCAATTTAAAATGGAGAAAGCATACAAATAGATATTTCTACAATGAATACACACAAACATATACACACACACAAACACACAGTATACTAAATGATGTTTGCCATTTTCTGAGGAAAATGAAAATAAGAACCATTCTGACATATTACTTCATATTCATAAGGGTGACTCTGTCCATAATACACACATTTAAAACTGAGGAAGTATAGAATTTGAAATGTTCAGCTTGTTGGAACATGAAAATCCCCATGCACAGTGTAGCCACTGCACAAAAAATGTTGGTGTTTCATCAAATATTTAAACATATCATTTACCATATGACCCAATATTTCCACTGCTCAGTATATATAAAAGACATAGATCTACATAAAAACTACTGCTGACCTCTGCATGATAACAGTATTTGTAGTAACTAAAAATGAGAGTAACTTCAAAACGTGTGTCACCTGGTAAGTAAACAAATATGACCTGTCTGTGCAATGGAGTTTATTGAATCACATAAAGGAAGAAAATACCAATTAAAACTGCAGTATATACAAACCTTGAAAATACTACAGTAAGTAAAAAAGACACAAAATGTTACTTATTGTATAGCCCTATTTATGTTAAATAGGCAGAATRTAAAATCTATAGAGTGTTTTCAAGAGTTGGAGACATGAGGAATAGAAAATGGAGTTAATTGCTAATAGACACAGCATTTCTATCACCATTTGCACATCTCTGAATATATAAGGACTAGGAAATTATGTATGTCAGACATACACACACACACACACACCACTTTTCACTTGCTATCTTTATCACTCACAAATGATTCACTGAATCATTAACTAGATCATTGTTTACAACCAAGACCAACAATTTTCCCCCCATGGAGGAGTGCTGGCATTTAGGATTGCTGCAGCAATGTGGTATTAAATAGCAGACAGACTTTAACAAATCGTTAGGGAAATTATGATGGAACACATTAATCACTCTATTTTGTGCGAATCACCTAGTTTCCCGAAAGAATAAAAAGATACATGGAATTGTTTCAATATTGGGCCAGTCAGCAGGGACAAGCACCACCCCAGGTTTTCATAGCTTTGGTGATGGAAGCTTTATTTATTCCTACCTCCTGGAGCCTGAAGTACCCTAGTACTGTTATGCTCCCTAGTACTGTGAGTAAAGCAGACCACATGAGCTACAGGACATGTGTAGTGAACACAGTGCTCTGAACTAAGGTCACAGTTGGAGGAAATGCTGCATGTAGTGATGAGAACTTGAAATTGTAGGGGGATAAACACATCTTGTGTGATTTTGAAACACAATTTCAAATTTAGTACTCAATTTAGCACTCAATACTAAATTTGCTCTTTAAAATGGCATTAGAAACAAAAATTCTATCTGCAGTATATGAATGCAAAGACCATTAACAGTTGAATCTATTTGCAGCCAACATCCTAGTTATTTTCAATTATGTATTTTTTAAAAAAATAGGAGCAAGTTTAATTTTGCAGTAAAAAGCTCTTTAAGTTAACAGCAAACATTTAAGGCTAATATCTCTCATTTTCACAATGTGGGATAACATTAATGCTTTTTTATTTTTCCAGGTTTGGAACCAAGTTTTGCTTTTATAATACATATATTTTAAATTTCATTCTCTGTAAAGTAAAGCTAAAGTATGGTACTTGTGGAGTATTTTGTGTACTACAAAAATAATAATATGGATTTAATAATGAAATGACTGTTAAGTTCCATGCTCTAATTTGACAGTGATCTAAAAAGTAACATTCCAAAGTGTAAAAAGCTCAGGGAGAGGCTTTTTATTGTGAATACCTCATCGTACATTTTGATAAGGAGGAAACAGGATAAGCCAGAAGCATTCTTTTGAACAAATAAATACTAAACTGACCTAAGAGATAATAGAGATTGGCCAATCTACAGTTACTGTACTAGCATCATGATTGTGATTACCTAAATCATCCAAAAATGAGTTCCAAATGTTTAGGACTTAATAACAATAGAGCTAGGTGTGATGGTACATGCTTTTAATTCCAGTGCACAGAAGAAAGACATAATCAGATGTCTCTGAGTTCAAGACCAGGCTGATCTACATAACAAGTGCCAGGCCAGCCAGGGCTGTAACAGTGAGATCCTGTTGACACAAAAAACAACAAAACCACAAAATTGTTTTATTCTTGGATAGTTCCTGGAAAGTGGTACCCATACTAATCATTCATTAAAAAAAAAGTTTGGTCCTCTATAACTCTCTATATAGGCTATATTTACTGATGTATATAAAGTGATCTGCTATATTCATAGCTTTCAGTGACAAACGGGCTAGCATGTTGTGAATGGATCTGACTGAAGTGAATTATGTGGATATCTACAAAATAAAAGTTAATGGATTTCTCATTACAATTCATCGTCTCTTGTAGGTATCAGTCCTAACCACTGCTCTAGGCCCAATTGCTTTGATCCTACTCAGTGACCTGGAAATCGCTCTTAAGAAAAGTGCCAGAACTGTCTTGTATCTCATAAACTTATTTATTCTTGTTTGGGTCACATTGCTATACGCAAAAGGCCCAACTGAGGATGTTATATCTTGGGACAGGGATGGTGGGCTGAATTTGGAATGCTCGTCTACCGCCATTACACTAAAGAAGAAATGGCAAGTGGACAATTCAGTACTAAGTAGCTTTACCCTCAGCATTTATCCATCTGGTGGTGTCTGGTAATAGCCATTTTTTCACGTACTGGATCATGTCTTTCTCAACCTTGCAAATCAAGCCTCAGGAAAAAGGAAAGGAAAACCAGTTAGAGTTTTCATTTTAGGGATTATGAGATAGAAACTGAGATTGCTGTACATATAGCCCTATTATCTGCCTCTTTTAGCATAGTATACACACTCATGTACATAAACACACAATTCTGATAGTGAGTGTGTATCTATGTGCCACTGATTATTACAAGTAATGTCAGGCTCATCAAAATAACTTAGTTAACAAGATACATACTTTTATTTTATCTTGGCCTATGTTGAATAGTTTGCCAATGCCTAGCAGATTCAACAGATATTTGTTAAATTAAATTAAATTAAAATCTCACCAAATAAATTTTGCAAGTGGTTTTCCTTCTTTAATTAGCTTTCTGACAGTTTGGGTGGTAAATGGCTGATGGAAAGAACAATTAATAATAAAAGTTGTTTATTTGTGGAATGCGCATTTATCATTGTTGTTACTTCTTTCCATCAACTTTTAATTCATAAAAGCTCACAAGTTAACTATGAAGAAATTACATTACTAAATATTGAATAATTACAATACATGATGTGTTTCCTTTTAATTAGCAAATAAAGTATTCATTATGTTTTAGATAATTGGTACATACCATTTGATTTTTACTTCATTATCATTTGTGGCAGGTGATTACATTTCTGCAGGGTATAATTTTTATCACATTGTTTTCAAATTTGATTGCAAAATTATGCAAGAAAGAATTCAGTGTATTCAAATTATTTTGAATTTTCTCAGGTCATTTACTACTGAAAATTTTACCATTTTTTCTTCTCCCTGTAAGCATATAATAAGTAATGATTCAGAATTGGAGAAATCCAATACTAAGATTTTCTTTAAATGTCCAACTTAAAGACATTTCAAATTTGAAATTTAGAACTTGCACTTGTGTCTTCTTGCAAAAGCTATATCTAATAAATGCAAAGTATAAATAAAAACAAGAACATATATACCCAAATTGAACAAAAGAAACAGGGTATTTTATTATGTAATTATTATCTAATACTATAATGCTGCAAGTAATAAATGGAAATCTTCTATGTTTCTCTGACTTCTGAAGGAGCTCAATAGCATATAGCCTTTAGCTCTCTTTCCGGTCTGTGTAACTGAAAGGATAATTTTTCTTTATTACTTTGTTATGAAATCAAAACTGTGAGTTTCAATATTACAGGAAATCAGTAACGGTGTGTATGTTGTTTGATCACAGACAGATCTATTTGCTTCTGCTTTGATAATATTTATAATGAATAAAAAATTAATGGCTTGCATGCATTTTGGTTCTTACCGTATTTAGGATTAGAAAATTTGACATCTGGGTGCATATTCACAATTTGTCTTAATAACTTGATTATCTGGTTTACAGTGGTTGCCTTGGGGCAATGGTGTCTTGGAATGAGCAGGTTTATATGTAAGGAAGCCATTTTGATTAAATAAAATCCTCAAAGAAAAATGAATAGAGTGTGCAACTATACTTACTTAACAAACTTGTGATATTAAATATAAGCAAAATTCTTGCATCTCCTTATTTCATTTTGGTTCTCATGAGGTTAAATAATACAACTTAATGCTATCCATGATGGAGTTCAGTACTCAAAGAGAATAAGTTTCCTATTTAGATTTAGTCATGCAATCTGTTTAACAGCAATTCCCTTTATAACGGCATGCTGCAGTTCCCATCATTCCTTAGGGCACACTGGGAGAATGGCATGGACCTCTTGAATAATTAATATGGTTTTTAGAGCAGTAGTCATGGAAACCCAAGCAGTGTCACACATTTGGATTATAAGAATTAGGCACATTTTGAATATTACATTTAACTGAAAGAGGTAGCTATCCCCCAAAGACAAAATCATTTTCCACAATTCCCTTGGTTTAGTGAAGTGAATATGAATTTATAGATATGTGAAACTAATCCATGCTTCATGATAAAATTATTTTCATATTTTTGTGTTTGTATTGCTTAATAGAGTCTCTTTGCTCTATATTTGAATTCTATACTTAATTGAGATGTTTTCACATGTAAGCTTCTATATTCTTCCTTTATCTAATGTGGTTTATTCAGAGGTTATTATTTCTTATTAAAGAGAAAATGTGGAACTTAATTTACAATAAAATGGCACATACCTCTCACTGTCTTGAGTATTTCTAAGGTATCATATGCTTTCTAATATCAATGCAAACCTCTGATCCTATAAAAAGGTAGGACTTGTGCGTGCATTTGGACAATCGTTAATGATGAAAAAAGCAGAAGTGTTAGTATGATGCTTCTAGACCTGCTCTATTAGACCACTTTTATGGCTCTTTTACTTGTCTAAAAAAAGGTCCCTCTTCAGAATCAATATTGTCATTACCTTGGTGAAGTGTGTGTGTGTGTGTGTGTGTGTGTGTGTGTGTGTGTGTAGTCAACCAGGCAATAGCAAAAAAACTATCATCCACTCTTCAGTAATAATGTATGTGTAAAGAATCAGAATAACTGGAAGATATTTATAAAGTATAAATCTTCTGGTTTCATAAACCATGCTATGCCGTTACTTGCTCAGGTTTATTCTACAAGTCACTGAATGTACAAGGCTTTCAACTCTCTGCCATTCTGGACTGATGAAAGGTGATTAGCAAAACCATTAAAAACTAAGGCAAGAGGAAAAGGAAAAAGGGAAGTAAGACCTGTGTTCATTATATCTGCCAGTTTGCTGCCTATTTAAAATTCAGTTGCTCACAACAAATTGCCATGTCATGAATACTATCCCATGTTTGGGATGCTTTGTTGTATATTCCCGCTTGCCAAAGACACTGCATTATTGGCAGCCTGAGAGTCCTACCTTCTCTTTCTAATTCCATGGGTGCTTTCTAATAAGCATACTCAAAGGTGTTATTTCCTTCAAAAGCCTTTTTCATCTAAGTACCACGTCCCAAGTGCATCAGGTACCACCTAAGTTTCTCCTCTGTGGCTATGTGTGTGCTTTCATTAGAATTCTAACTGCATCGTTGGCCAGTGTCCTTCCATCTGTTGATAAGCTGCCACACCTTGGCTGTGCTTTTTGGAATTACCCAGCAAAAGGACTGATACTTCAACAAAAGCCTCAAATTCTTTCTCTGGGTCCTGAGTTGACACATTATCTTACTCATTTTATTTGTTCGTGTGTTACACTTAATTGAGCTCATAGCCTTTAATTTTTGTGAACTGATTGAGTCAGAAAATTCCAAATATCTGTAATCTGTACTCTTTTCACATATTATCTTTCTTGAGCTCTAGGTTTTGCAAACTGAAATCCTGGGCTCCTGAAGTTTACATCTTTGTGAGGGATTGTTATCTTATGTCTCTATTTTATTCCTTAGACTGTCATTTTTAATATTCCCTCCCCTGTTTCTTTTTATAGATTCATAGCATCTTCCTTCTCTGTAATCATCTTTTTCTCATGGCTTACTTGTTTGAGGAGTGTATTTTAGGGTCATCCCTAACCATTTTGAGATACACATCCATCTTGAACCAAATGTTCTGTGCTTTCATGTTTCACTCCACCGCCTGGAAACATTAAGGTTCTTGAGGACAAGGAACATATGGTTTTTCATACTCCAAGAGCTTTATGAAGTATCAGGCTCATTGCATCTGCCCAGTGAATTTTCCTAGTGATATCTGGATCCACACTAACTCTTTAAAGATCTTCAATCTGTTTCAACTTCGTGTTTTGTATTATTGTAAATATTGTATTTTTTACCAATAGATATGTTCTCTTTAGGAGAACAAGAAGACATTGCAAAGTACATTGAGTACAACAACCTGAAAGAAATTTTGAGAGACACTTGTAACCCTCCCTTAGGTTATCAGACTACTGACATAATGGCCTGAAGATATTGGAATTCCACTAATAATCCCATACTGAGAAAAGAAAAAGCCTAAATCCAGGTCCAGCCAGAAGGGGGAGCTTGATTCTCCAGGCAAGAAATTTACCACTTGTCAGAGAATCTTCCAGGAGACATGGAAGCCCAGATGGGTGGTAAGATCATACCTTGACCTAGATTGCTCAGTTATGTCTAACTCTGGCCCTGCCTTTAAACCCTTCTTGCAGATTTTGATAACAGGCTTAAGTCTTGTCTACTTTAGCCATGTCAAGGGAGCACATGGAAAATATTCTGATGCCTCATAAACTTATAGAAAATGTGTGGAAGATTGGGAATGCACTGATCTAGCTACAGATAAAATCAAACAGCAATTTGAATGAAAATGTTTGTGACAGTTAAGCATTGTAGGTAGCCATTTTCTATGTGCTGAATTGAAAACGCAAATATGTCTATAATTAATGGCTGAGATGGCTGACTAAAGCACCCTTATCAGTTTCCAGTTGTCTTTAATATACCTTCTCTGTGACTAAGACTGGAGTGTGTGCCTGCACCAATAAGCAGCTACATCTTACCTGAGCTGCATATGCATAATTTTCTGTGAGTTCAATGTTAGGCCAAACATTACTTAATTTAGTAAATAAGATGCTTTTATCAGCAGCATGTACATCACTGGTATTCATGGTTTGAAAAATAAAGTTACACTCAAAAGAGAGTACTCAATAGTAATATATTTAAATGATGCTATTTATCATTTCTGGCTTCATGTATATGACATTCCAAGTTTGTTCTGTTAAATACAATGTTATAGAAAGAATCTTCTGGTGTTGTAGTGAAAACTAGACTAAATAAAATGAAGGAGAAATCACTGCAATACAGTATGTAATAACTGGTTAAAATGGGTTGATATTTGAAACTAAGCCTGGAAAGCTTGTCACTTAACTTCCAGCCAGGCTTCACTGCAGTCAGTCTGCCAAGTGACCAAAGACACAATATAAAACATGAAGAGCCCTTAATAGTAAACAACTGTGACAAGGCACAGTGTCAGAATTCAGCCTGGAATACTAGGAGCGAAAGGGAAGGCAGGGCAGCATCTTTCCTGTGTTCTCACTAAACTGATTCTCTTTGAATCTAAGAAGATCACCCTTAGTTCAGAGACAGAGTATATATGGGTTTGAAGTTTTAGCAGTGCAATGCTGGGTTACTGCAAGCTTTACCGTTATCAAGTCACTCTGTGCTTGCAAACTGAGCACATGCTTCTCTGTTGATTGAAAATCAAGGTGCTTTCCTAAGAAAGTTACACTGTAACACTTTAGTTATGTCTCAGAGAAGTGCTAGACCTGCCTGGATTTACTTTTCCATTCATAACTAGATGTTTTGAGCCTAGTGCTTCCCACTTGCCAGATGGTTGCAATTGGGGATAAGCCAGTGAATCCTTCAAGCTTAGCTTTGTGATGCTTGCAAGAGAATTATCCTTGGAACTGGAACCTTCTTTGGTAAGAGATCCAGTTTGGTAAAAAAAAAAAAATCCCCAAATTTAAAAAATTCAAATAAAAATACAATATGGAAAAATTTTAAAGATCTATCATTCTCTACTGTTAAAATAATGGCTTATTTAACATACAACTGTAGAAGTAATGAAGATTACAAATCAAACCTACATGCAATTAATCACTTCATTAAAGAAAGAAGCAGCAATCTCTTATTAAAGGGTTAACGTTCAATATAATGTAAATACCAGGAAAGAACAACTGAATCTCATTAAAGCTTATCTTGTTTTTATTGTTATGTTGTCTCTTAGAAAACATAAAAATGATGCAAAGAATTTCCATATACCCCTCACCCATCTTCCTGAAATATTAATATGTTACCACATTGGTTTCTACATCTTTCTTGATAATGTATGCATGTATGCATATGTGTATTCACACATGTTTTTCCTGCACTGTTTGATAAGGAGTCATAAACATGCTATTGCTTTACTTCACAATAGTTCAATAAATATTTCCTAAGAACACAAAATATTTTATTTAAGTACAATATATCTATTAAAATTAGAAAGTTCACATTGATACTGGAGGCATTATTTAAATATGTTTTAATTAATCAAATTATTTAATTACTTAATCTTTCTAGTAAAAAATCAGGGGTCGTTCAACCATTTGCTTATAAATGTCCAATTTAGAACACCTCCTCAGTCTGTTTTGATACTTTGTGACCTTGATACTTTTGAACATCAGAAGTCAGTTTATATTGAAAAATGTCCTTCATTTTGGGCTTGTCTAATGTTTCTTAAGATTACCTTCACATTCTGTTCTCTTGGCAGGAAATTCACAAGAGTCAACTTGTAGTCTCACTATACTGTGTCAGGATATACACAGTATTGATTGTCCTGTTCTGGTGATGCTAATTTTGATCACTTAATTAAAGTGGGATGTACCAGTTTTATTTTATATGAAGTCAGTATTTTTCATGCTATTGTGGTGGCTCAGAGGGTAAAAGCACTTGCTGCTTAGCCTGACAATCTGAATTCAATCCCCAGGACCTACATTGTGGAAGGAGAGAACCAACACCATAGGTTTCTTGTGACTTTCATCCATGCTTTGTGGGGTGCATGCACACACACATAATAATCCATATATCCTTATACATTAGTATAATTAATAAACAAAGTTCTTAACTCGGTATTATCCTTTCTGTAACTATTAAGTATCTAGTTATGAATAGTTGAGGCTATTATCTTGATCCTCATCAAAACTTCACCTAAAACCCTACTGAAAAATTTGTAGATATACAAATGGCCAAAAACATTTGAAACTGTATCAACACCATCAGTCATATAGGAAAGCAAATCAAAACCATAATGAAGGACCTGCTCACACCAGAACTTGTAATATGAATGTTCATGGAAGAACTAATGAAAGTTGACAACAAATGTCTATCAGCCTATTTGTGACTTCACCATCCAATAAACATTATTCACTTGCTAAAAAGAACTATGTCATATTATGTATTACAACCTGGACACATTTGAAAAAACACTGGAAGTAAAAGAAGTTAGCCACAATATCACAAAATGCATAATTCCATTTCTATGAAATGTTCACACTAGGCAAAGTTACCATGATAGAAAGTAGATGAATGATTGCTATAGGGTAGAGAGAGGCAGATGGGGACCAAATGCTTAATGAGCACAAGTTTTCCTTTGGGGATAATAAAAATTATCTAGAATTAATGGCAATTATTGCATAACCTTGTTGGTACACTAAAACCCACTAAATTATATACTTTAAATCGGTCAATTGTATGTTACATGAGTTGTATCTTCAGAAAGCAGATACATAAAAGGCTTCTGTTAGTAGTTTTACCACTCATTGATGAACCTCCTGAGCCACTTATTGTGGTATACTCCATGTGATAAACATCATTATCGATAAACCACTTTGACTTTCACAGAACAACTAACAAATGTAAATGTACACAAATTTCTGATATATATATATATGTATATATATACATACATATATATATATTGCTTTTCTTATGTCTTCTTGTATTTTTTCACTAATATCCCACATCACAGGTGAGCAATCTATATTAACACATCACTAGCACCCAAAGTTCATAATTTGCATTAGGATTCATGGTTGCTCTTTTAAATTTGGAGTCTGTAAATAAATCTATACGTATGCAACATTATAATAGCAAACAGACTAAAAAGAATTTTGTAAATAATTATTTGATCTCTCACCATCCCAGCCTTAAGTGGGAGATTACACACCTCTAATCCCAGCACCTGGAGGTGGGGATTGGAGGATCACAAAGCTGGACTTTATAGTGATAACTTATCTCAAAATCCCATGGTTTGGGTTTGTAGTTTAGTGCTGGCATCCTTATAACTGAAAAAAAAAAAACCCTCCTAATCCCTTTGAAATTTCTGTTGGATTTCCACACTATAGACAAAGTATCTCCTCTTCCCCATCCCATTCTCTCTCTCTTTTCCTTAACTTCATGCTCTCCCCTTTACTCTTTTTATTGGATATTTTCTTTATTTACATTTCAAATGTTATCCCCTTTCCCAGTTTCCCCTCCAAAAACCACCTATCCCATCCCCCTCCCCCTGCTCACCAACCCACCCACTCCTGCTTCCCTGTCCTGGTATTCCTCTACACTGGAGCCTTCCCAGGACTAAGGGCCTCTCCTCCCTTTGATGTCCAACAAGGCCATCCTCTGCTACATATGCAGCTGGAGCCATGTGTAACACCATGTGTACTCTTTGGTTGGTGGTTTAGTCCCTGGGAGCTCTGGTTGGGGGGGTCAGATTTGTTGACAATGTTGTTCTTTCTATGGGGTTGCAAACACCTTCAGGTCCTTTAGTCCTTTCTCTAGCTCCTCCATTGGGGACCCCATGCTCAGTTTTTTTCCTTCCTGTCTTCCTCCCTTTCTTGGTTTCTGATTTTCCCCCATCTTTCTCTGTGTTGGCTCCTCTTCTTTCTTTCATCACTTTCTTATTCAGTGCTTAAATGTCATTATAGATGTTGATTCTCAACTTCTTAACCATTTGTCCCATGACAGCCCCCATAAGGTAGTCTTCATGCCTTTTTGACATACTACCATTATTCATCTTTAGGTAAGTCTTTCTTTGCTAAAAATGAAATTTATTCTCAGTATATCCTGTATTTTCCCTATTGTAGCATGGAATCATCTATTTTCCAAGCATGCATTTTCAGTGGAAATGTAGTTAAAAAAAAACAAGATTTCAGAACTGAATGTGCCTCTTGCTACTATTAAGTGCACTCACACACACACACACACACACACACACACACATATACACAATTAAGCATGTAGGCACTTCATAGTACTGTTA
>BDUI01000198.1:272633-290964 GCA_002335545.1 Apodemus speciosus
TATTCACACCTTTAATTCCCATTCAAAACAACAGATTCCATTCTACCTTTCATCTTTTCCACATTTATAGCTCACTTTCCTAACACTGAGAACCCCAGACCCCATATCCAGCATATATTAACTTACTTGCTCAGTTCTACAATCTACATTGTTTTCTGCATTGCTAACCAATGATGCTATGGAGGAAGTTTACCAACTAGTACATACCATTTGCTAAATTCTTTTTTTTCTTTAGCCTAAGGACATTCAGTTTAGAAAGAAAGTAAACAACACCTGGACTACCTCTTAGTTCTGATTATCCCACACACTACAGTGCAGTGGTGGTAGTTCAATCTAATTCATTTCTGTTTGACTTTCACTAAAGATTTGTGATTCCTTATCTGTGTCTTTTTTCTTCTTTTTAAAAATGAAATTGTGGCATGTTTTTCAAATATATCCATTTTATACATTAAGACTCTACTTTTTTATTTATTTTAAATCTATTTCTGAAGATGAGGATATACAGAACTTTTTTCAAATTATGGTACCACAAAATCTAAAGGAAATACTAGCATCCAAAGAAGAAAAATAAGAGAAATGACTGATCTAATAATTGAATAATCAAGGAAGATGGAAAAAATAAACACCTTAATTTTATTATGTCTGTTGACCAGCTGTTAAGTATGGAGTCAAGGTCACCTTGACCTAGTTATTTGTCTGGAGGGATAAAGCAAAAATGACTTTAAAATTAAATACCTGCTTTTTGCCAGTACTATGTAGGGCATAAAAGAAACATGATATTTGGCCCCTGACCTTAAAGAGTATCAGAAGATATAATGGGAAATACAAACCAGATTGGTATAAGATAAAGTCAAACCTTTCAGAAATAAAAAAAAAATAGAGTCTATTTAGAGTGTATTAAAAGATTAATTGATTAATGGCTTTCTGGTAGATCATACTTAGAATTCCATCTGTTAGAATTTGTTTCTCAAGAACTCCAAGTGCTGGAAGGAGTGAGTACATGAATTTTTCGAAGGACAGATCAGGATCTGAGAGTTCTTTGGAGCCTATATGAGTTCACAGAATGAACCCTATGGCAGAAGTTGAAAAGCCAATGGGTAGAATCCTAGGGAGGATTCCCAGTAGGTTGCAGGGGTACCCAGAGTCATACTTATGCCTGGACTTCACTGTGTTGCTGCTGGGTTTATTAACCATTGCAACTTTAGTAAACTCTCTTATCCCTCTCAAGCATTAGTTGCCTTATCCTAAACAACACAAAGGCAATGGTATCTGCCATCTGAATATCTTATGATACATAAAGAAGGTGATCTGTGCACCATTTGTCACAATGCATGACATGTAATAGCTCTCAGTAAATATTTTTCATTTAATGTAAAAAAAAGCTCTAAGGTAAGAAAATATGAGATAATTTCAAAAGAGTGGATTAGCCAACATTATTGGTTTGGAACGTTTGAGATGGAATCAGTGGAAGATAAAGTGTAAAGTCTATGTTGAGTTTGGTGAACAGTTAACACTTACATGGGACTTAGGGAATGTTGGATAGTGTTCCAGGTGCTTTGCATTTATCAGTTCATTTATTTCTTTCATTAACCTTGTGATACAGCTATTACTACCATTTTTCAGTTTGCTAGTGATGAATAATTGAAGAATAGGAATATTAAGAAACTTACTGACAGTTTCACAACTTCTAAGTGAATTCTTGGTATCAAATCAAGGTTTAAAGTTTATGCTGTAGGTAATAGGGAGCTACTAAATATTTAGTATATGCCAGTATTATGAAGCTTATTTATATGAGTTTACTTCAGTTTAAGTATCACTCACCCAGCCTATGTTACTGAGATAAAATGGCTGGGAATGGTAAGAATAAATGAATGTCAGTTTCCCAACTTGGTCACTGCCGTTATCATGTATGATGGTTTGCACAGTTAAATTTATGTATACATAAAGAGGTTAGTTTATAAGTGCATGTGATCTTATAATGTTTTCAGGTACGAGAAAAAATGCTATTGTTAACAACAACAACAACAACAATAATAATAATATGCTTGTGCATGCATGTGTGTGTCCCTTCATAAATGTGTTGTTCAGAGAACAACTTTGTGTCGCCTGCCCCTGATCCATCTTTATGTGGTTCTGAGGACCTAATTCAAGTGAACAACAGGCTTGTGTGGCAATCACTTTTAATGACTGAGCCATCTTGCTGGCCCTAAAAGTGTGTTTGTTTCTTTAAAGCTGTTGGGCAACAACTCAGTTATTATGCACTTGTTCCAGTTTAGCAAACATACACTAAGAAGCTTTAAATTATACAACATGGTTAGTCAGTAACGCATTATTGCTCTGCTTCTAAGAGCATGGAAGAAATACTTCTTAGACTTTTAGAGCTTGAAGAAATTAATATTCTCTGTCTATTCATTTTAGGGGTCAATAGCTTTCTTTTCCTCACAAGCATTCATTATTATGAGAAGATAATACTCAAATGTTGACCTAGAGTTCTGGTAAGTGTTTTAGTGAACCTTCTGAATTTGAGCTGTCAGTCTACAAATTAAGCAAATATATGCAAACTTCATCCTGTACAGTTCAAATATTTGAAACAAAGTATTCTTCAATGTTTGGAGAATGGCACGTATGCTGGACTAATGAGGCATGATATTACAAACACTTTACATATGTCATAAGCACAGTTTTATTATATACATTATAGACATTTTAAGTCATTGAATCTTGGACTTATAGAGCAGGCAAAATATTCAAGAAATTATTGGTTCACTCTACTCAACTATTGGGATAAGTGACTTGAAAAGAGTAATTATCTTGACCAAGATGACATACTTCATACAGACTTTCTTCTTTTTTCTCTTTTCTTCTCTCCTCATTGCCTGATTCTTTATTTTCTTCCCAACATATCTCTGTATTGGAATCTTCTTGGACTCAGGCTGCATTCTCACTACTAAAGACCCAGTAGTAAACAGGGTTGGAGTGTTCCTTGTACATATAACTATAGATACTGCATGTGTTTAACAGTTGTCTCTAGACTAAAGCTTCCTCCAAAATTATTCTGTTAGTAATTCACAGCATGAGACAACCTACTGGCAGATATCATTTATACATTAAAAACGCCTATAACTTTATATAGGTAAAATTTCCATATTTCAGGGGATATGTACAAGATGAGTTATACTTTTATCTTCTTTATGATAGTGTTCTCAAAGCTAGAAAGTACTAACTACTCTAAAATTGAATGAGCAATAAAAAATTACTTTAAATATATAACTCATGTTGAAAAAGCATGCATTTTGTATGTGGATATTTTATTATGTAAAGTGTCTTAGACAACTTCAGGATTTTGTAATATCTAGCATGGAATATGTTATAAATTTTGTAATTGAAACTTAAAAGGTGATTCGAAACATTAGTGTGAGGGGCTAATTGCTCCTAGATAAGCAAATCACTTGAGCATGAGAGTAGTACAGCTTGAAAAATGCTTATAGTGAAACTTTGAGTTGAACTCTTAAAAGAAGACATCATACTAATGTTACCTTTATGTCATGGCCAAGGGAATATGACTGTATAAGAAAATATAGGAGACCCTTATTGCATATGTGCCTGGCCCTAAGTACCTTTGCAAATGAGACAGAACTCAGTTACATGTACATCTGTTAAAACCAAATTATTGATCTGGAAATGTATTCATGTTTTCCTAGCATTTTTGTTAGGTATTAGTCTAATCTCTGTCTTCAGATGTCATATTTTACTGGACCCCACATATACTTTGTAAACAGAAAAATTCTCATGTGGGCTTTTTGATTGTTAAGATACTAATTGAGTTTGTGTTTCCTTCAATAGGCAGTCCTCAGTCTCATTTTCAGGATAATATCCATGTGCTATTAACAATAATAGCAGTTTCATCCAGCCAGAGAATGGCCCTTGGATACTGGTAGTTGATTTTCAACAGGAAGAAAATAGCCTGCTCCATTACTTTTTCAAGAATATGCATAATATAGATGTAGACAATTTAATAGAATTATGTAAATCAACTGCATGCACTTCTTGAAAAGGTGATATGGTTTTAGTGTTGTTTCCTTAAGAGCCTCATGCACAGAACATGCTGAGGCCCTAGATTCACTTAATAGTTTTCACCTCAGCAGGTCTCTAATTTGTTAGCCCTTCTGATAAACCAGGGAGAATCTACTTATGGAGGACAGAAAAGATACTAGCTTCTGGATCCTGAACTCATAACAAGCAAATTGAGCAGATGAGTTCTTCAGTGAAATGTTTCTTCCATAACAGATCTGAATATTATATCTTCTTTGCACTGAAAAAAAGAGAACTATCAAACTCTTACATGACTTGCACTAGCTTGCTAGGGCAATGTCACATTTGGTCATCTGCTTGTCACTATCATCTTCCTTTATTTTTCCCAAACCCCAGGATGTTAGAGAAAATTGTGCAAGGAGCTAGATCAAGTGAATCATCAGACTTCCTGGTCACTTTATCCATTGAGTTAGAATTAGAACTTGCATGAATGCCACATTTTCAGGTTTAAGTTTGCAGTGCTCACAGTGCACATTAGGTGAGACCCACTCTGTCATCAAATAAAAGAAACTGAAACCCTGCCATGGATCTGTTTGGGTGTGGCCAGTTAAGTACTGAACCAGGTTGGCATTCATAACAAGGGTGGGGGTGGAAAGGAGCCCCATCATACCTAGCCCAGGAGGTCTCATTGCCATGACAAGGCAGTAAATATTACACATTTAGAATTTATCTCTTTCAACATAAGGTGGCTGGGACATGGAGGTACTGAGAGTCATTTAGCTGTGTTGATGTGATTTTTTTTTAAAAAATTTGTTGTCACTGAAATAGTGGACGTTAATTCTGGCAAGGTTAATGATGAGAAATTAAAAGCTGCTCCAAACAGACTGTATCATTTGCACGCTGATAGAGTAGGTGCTGGCATGAGAGCACCTCTTCATTAATATCCTTCCCCAAAGGGCTATTCCATGCAGTGTTTAGAAAATGGATCTTGAACTTCCAGGGATGATACAAGAAACCAAGGATGTGGATGGTTCTTCTATGAAAGTTTCAAGAAAACACAAGTGCACCTGCCTTGAAAAATCATCTGGCTGCTGACATTTGGAAAGGAAAATCTATTTCTTTGCATATTGGCATGTGATGCATTTTGAAATAAGTAGTTCTACTGTCATTGTGTATGCCATACAACTGCTAACTGGTGAGTTTGTAGAGCACTGTAATTGTCTACTACTTAGTATGCCAACCATATGGCTCTAGGGTATGCATTGCTTTCACAGCAAAATTCTCCCAGCTCCTTAGAAAGTAGGCACTGTTCTATCAGCCTAAGGTATTGTTCTAAATAGCAATCTTGTTACCCCAAATACATTGCAGGAAAGTAAACTGTGAAAAAATACCAATATAAATAGTACAGCTGTAAGGAAGATAATCAGAGAGGGAAACAAAAGTCTTCCTGTTCAATAGCTCTTAATTTATGTGACTGTAAACTTCAAAGGCAAAATTATAGAGGAAACTTACTCAGACATGGAAGCCAATGACATAGTCAAATGCGAAAATAGTTTACCTTTTTAGCAAAACTAAAGCCTTGATACTCAGTGGATTAAATTTCAAGGCTATCACAAAGAAGCTCCCATGTTAAGACCCACCTCTAAAGCATGAATGTAGTCCTCTGTTAGTATGGCTATCTGCTCATCTTTGCCCACAAACCTGAAGCTGGAACAACAATAAAATATATTATTACTACCTCCACAGAGAGCCGAGCTGGCACAGAAAAGAGAGATCTACTCTTGAGCTTTTCTGGCATTTGAGGAGCAAATGAAGCTACTAGCTCTTAGAAAAACAAACAAACAAAAACAGCAACAACAAGCTATCACTGTGCAATTAGTCCTTCTTTTTTGTGTAAGGATTATATTGTGCAATGAGTCCTACCAAAGTACTGCATTCGTCTACCCCTCTTCCTGTGTAGCAATTCACCTTTCCCAAGGAGTAAGCATTTACTTAGCTCTTGGTTCTGGGTAGTCCCCCAAATGCTCTTTACATGCCCATGTCTTCTATATGATTTTAGGGCTTGTTCCTTTCTTCTTCCTTTCCTCATCTAGTTCTTCATTAATTTCTAGAGCTCCAATGACTTCAGTGGTTCTGCATTTTTCTCCTACACAGTCTCTATTATTGTCGAATAGGAGAGATTTCCTCTCGCCTTAATCATGAGCTTCTGGCATTTGACAGCCTGCGAGTGTTCTTCAGACTATCCCAGGGACACTAAAGAAATATATATGTGCTCTTCCTGAAGAACTATCAGAATATGCTGAAAGAAACATAATGGGTGCTCATATTCAAACTGAAGAATTTACATGTATATTTGTTTTCTACTCCCAAGACACAAATAAATAGTTTATATTATGATTTTTCCATTAATTTCTTTATTCACTTTCCATTCTGATTGAAGTCCCTCTCCCTCTTCTCCTCCTTGTTCTACCCTTCTCCTCAGGGAAGGGGAGATCCACCAGCCATCAGCTTCCCCTCACGCATCAAGTCACAGCAGGAATAAGTGTATCCTCTCCCACTAAGGCCACRCAAGGTAGCCCACCAAGGGGAAAGGGATTCACAGGCAGGCAGACAGGCAACAGAGCCAGAGATAGCCCCTGCTACAAGTGGTAGGGGACCCACATGAAGACCAAATTGCATGTCTGCTACATATGTGCAGCGATCCTAGGTCTAATCCACGCATGTTCTCTGGTTGGTGAGTCAGTCTCTGTGAGCCCTGATGGGCCCTGGTTATTTGACTCTGTTGCTCTTCCTGAGGTGTCCTTGACCCCTCTGGCTTCCTTCATCAGTTCCCCCACTCCTCCGCAAGATTCCCTGAGCTCCACCTATCTAGCAGTTGATGGAAACAGATGCAGAGACACACATCCATACAAAACATGAAAATTTCATTCAGAAAATACTTGTCCAGAGCAATTCAGTTGTGGTGGTGCAGTTTATTTTGAAACACCTCTCTCTAATATACTTAGTGCTTTTTGTTTGTATTCAAATTACTCTTGATGCTATCTATGTGGTATGGGCATTATCAGCATTAGCAATGAGCTTGTTTTTTCATTGAAATATTAACCATTATCATTCAAAAGCTTTCCTCTTGAGCATATCCCTGCTATTGCCACTGTTAGTGCTATAAGAGGACCTATCCTAGTATAAAATAGGAGGAAATAGAGGGTACCCACTTCCTCTTACATCATTATTCCTTTATGTCAACTTTCTTGGGCAGTGTTTGAATTTGGGGAAAATAAAAGAAAATCATTTGACTGTGCTTGCAACCTTAAGACTAAGTGTTGTAGCTCAATACTGGAGAGTCAAAGCGTTAGAATTCTAAAATAGACCTGTTTTGTAGCCCTGGTTCTATTACTGATTATTTGTAGGGCTTTAAATGAATTATCTTGCAAAAGTAGCTCTGTCTCAATGTCTCTGTCACACTGGCTCTCCAGTCTTTCCATCCCATCCTACCCCTCTGAGACATGAAACTAATAATGATTTGTCACTACTTTTGTTAATATGGATCAAATGTAGCACTGTAAAAGTGCTTTAAATAACCTACCCCTAAAAGTCATGTGTGTGGTTGTTGTCCACTTCTTATGCTTTTATATTGTTATCCAAGTCCTTTATTTAATGGCTTCCAGCCATGGTCAGGTCTTTCATGAAATGGACTAGGTTTATTGCACCATTGACAAAGAAATTTTCTTTTTTGAGAAAATGAAGATTACACTGTGTATAATGTTGCTTTCCATAGAAGTGACTACTTTCAAGTACTAATTTTGTGCCATCTTGAGTACATTTAGCAAATAAAGTAGAACCCTTAAAGAAAGGTTTCCTCTCAATTGTTTCAAAACACAGATGTATCATTTCTCACCAGAGCCAGATTAAAGCCCAGTTTTCAACTGGCTACCTCCTCTTCTTCCTCCTCTTAATTTTTTACTTGCTGAAAATGCAGCTCACAGACGTGTTCTTGCTGAAGGTAAATGCTTGCAATGCTGCATTTCCTCATTAGCTGTGTCCAAAACAGACACCTGTGTCATAGCTGATGGAGCCTTTAGGAGCTTTTTAGCCAAATGACTGATGTTTGCCTTGTTATGTCAGATCTGAGGGCACTCTTGGCATCTCTCTTTATTCCCTGTCTAACAACATCAATTGAGCAGCTGCTATGAAGCCATGATCAGGCTGATTATGAAAATGTGCTCAGGAGTTGAGCAATGCCAAGTATCTTTTATCTGAAGAGGCAAATAGGTCCTGGCTACAGATTGAGAGTTTTAGAGCAGGTTTCACAGGTGTGAAACACTTGGGGCAAGTCCGTGAGAATGAGACATGATTCATGGAAACAAACTCTGGTTTACTTTGTAAGAAGTTCCTGGCATAAAGATTGCCCACCCACTCCCCTTTTCAGTATTTTTCTCTCTTGCCCATTTTATATTGTTTTCATGTTCTAAAAAAGATTACTTTTGTCTGGACCATAGTAGGAAGTATGTTAAGTCCAGGACTTTTCTGAAGACAAATTTAAATATGAATGCTCATATATGGAGCATAAATCCCCACGTTTGTCTTCGCAAAATCTGTGATATTTGAAATTCTTTGATTCTGAGATTGTTGCTTGGCTTTGTAGACAGGTGTTTAGTGACATGGCTGACTTATGCCTTCTTGCATTCCTGGCCTACTCCTGAGAATCCTGAAGTGGTGCAAGCATAAGGTGTTGTAGTGTGTGGCATTGGATTTGAGCCCTCACAAATGCCTCATGGGAAATCATTGTAACCTTGGTCTTTATTCCATGTCCCCTAAGGTGCAGTCAGCTTCTTCTCTGAAACATTTTTAGTTAAAGCAACCTTCTTTCTCTTCTTGGCATCCCATTCTCTAATAGCCACTTTTTCCTTTGCCTCTCTGTCCAGCCTCCTTTTGTAATAATTCTTGCTTAGAAACCCGTAAGCCTAAATAATGTAGGTCACCAGCTCAGGTTGCCCAACAGTGTTGGAAAATGATTACTCTGCAAACCCTTCAGGGGAGTCCAGGATGTTAGCAAAAATAACCTCCCCATGAATTCTGGATAGGTTGGCAACTCCATAGCTGAAATTTGACATCTTCATTTTTGGCAATTTCTGACAAGTTGCTATTTCCTTAAAGCAGACACTTCCTGTAGTAGTCAAACATCTCTCTTTGGGAACAATATTTGTATTTTTTTATTTTAATACATTTTATAACTAATGTATTATTAGCATATTATATATTACAAATGAAACGTCTAGCCCATGAGTGAGAGAAAAAATAATAGTTCAGGATCAACATATGCCATCTTAAGATATTGTTCTTAGTGTTTTCTCTAACACTTTCAGATAAAACACTTTTCAACTCTTATATTAACATTTTCCTTTGATCCATTTTGAATTGAGTTTTCTAGAAGTGAGAGATATAGATCTAGTTTCATTTTTCTACATGGGGGAGTCTTATTTTCCCACCACTATGTGTTGAAGGGGCTGGCTTTTCTTCACCATAGTTTTTTAACACTTTGCCAGATGTGAATGGCTATTACACTGTGCATTAGTTATATTCTATTGCTTTGTTCTACATGTTTTCCTGCTAGTGAAAGACTTCTTTGTTTGTTTTTTATGATGGCTCTATAATGTAATTTGAAATCACGTGTTCTGATACCCAAGTGTTGTGTTGTTCATTTTGCTTAGGATTGCTTTCCTCTTTTTTTTTTTTTGGGGGGGGGGTGTTGTTGTACAGTGTAAACTAGTATGACCACTATGGAAATGATTAAAGAGGGTTCTAATAGAACTAAACATTGGACTGCCATATGAAATAGATATAATAGTATCCTTGGATATATACCTGAATGACACTAAGAAGGATACCATAGAGATACTTACACATCTATTGTTTTTTACATCACTATTCACAAAAACCAAGTTATGAAATAAGTTTGGTTACCCATTAGCAAATTGATATATTTAAAAAGAAAACATGGTATTTTGACTAAGACATAAAGAACCTCAAAACTATGCCATTTGCTGGAAAGTGGAAGTATTTTTGCAGGCTTTCCTGATTTACCCGCCACTGTGTTTAGTATCTTATAAACACTTTTTAGTTTCCACATGAATCTCCAAAGGTTTCAGTAATATAGTTATCTCCATTTTAAAGATGTCAAAGCTGTGGCTCAAAGTACTAGTTTGATTTATGTGGCCCTGCAAAGTATCAGTATGGAACCAGGAGTCTTACCCATGTGACAGTAGCTCCAGAATCTAAGTTCTTATCAATTATTCTAAAAATGACACATTAGACCTAAACCTAAAAACAGAAAAGAGAAATGTGGCGGGGGTGGGGGAGTTAGAAGTTACGTTGGGGAATTAGAACTGTGTACCAAGGTGTTGGGAGAAATGACAGAGAAGAGTCTAAATCACACTTCATTTAAAATGTCATAATGATATATAATATCTTTTATGCTACATTTTTTTTTCAAGAAGGGCAAGTGAGAGGGAGAGGGAGGTGGAGGAGTACAGGTTCTGCGTAGCAAGATTCCCTGTGTTTCTTTTTACTCAGTCCCAGAGGGCAGTCCAGTGGATGGTGCCACATGCATTCAGGGCGGGTGTTCCCTCCTCAATGAAACCAGTCTGCAAACATCCTCATAGAGACATTCAGAGGTGCCTTTTCTAGGTCATTCCAAAGTGAGTTAAGCTGTGAACATTTACCATCATAGACTCCAGGAAATGGTTCATGCTGGTATTTCTGAGAAAAAAAACCCCAATAATATTATAGTCATTCTGGAATTTGTATTTGTTTCTTTTCTCTTCCTCCTTTTCGTCCTCTTCTTCATTTTAGATGGATAAATATATAGACAGATAGATAAAGATTTACTATGTGATGTCATATGAGAGTTATAGTAGTAATTAAGATTGTAATTTTTTTTTAAAAAAATGCATTTGCCTCAGCCAAATTACCAAGAAAAGTGAGATTATCAGGTAAATTCAGCCTTTGGAACTGCAATTTTTGTGAATTTATTGTTATTTACCAAAATCTGATATTGTGCAGAGTCACAAGCTTGATGTAGAGCTCCCCATGCTCCATAGCAGAACTTTAAAAAATCTCATTCCAAGTCTATTTGGGGAAAGCTCTGTGGGTAGCCACAAAGCTACCAAAGTTTCTTTTTGATTCTAGTGTCCTGGGCCAGACATTGTGGTTCAGGCCTCTTGTTCTAGTCCTGGAGGATTTAAAGCAGTTTGAGTTCAAGGCCAATCTGAGCTTCAAGTTGAAACTTATATGCAAATTTTAAAATCATTTTCTTAAAAAAATGACTGTCTCAATATTCAGGGTTAGGGGTTAAGTGCATTGATGCATTTTAACAGTCCATGAATTGCACATAAATATGTCCACAAAAGGAGTGTATTAATGGAGGTAGTGTCAGAGAAATAGTCTATATTCCAGCTTCAGAATAGCCAAAGAAAGCCCAAGAGATGCAAATAAACAAGCACAAAGGAGTCAAACTTAGCTTTTGTATTCATGGGTTCTCATATTTTGGTTACAATAGCATGGGAAATTTTAGAGGTACTTAGCCCTAACCCATCAGATTTGCCTGGGTCTGGAATCAATTCAGAAATACATCTGTGATAACTTCCTCAGGACTGGTTAGTCTCCAGTTTACGTTTGCTAAATTTAATGATCTTTCTCAGTTTCTGGAGCTAACACCTCCATATAGTAGTTTTTTGTTGAGTTGAGAGAGACATGGTTGATGTTTTTCAGCTGTGGACTGATCATCCTCCATCGCACTCCCCTCGATTTTAATAAAGTTGGTTGGTTGGTTGGTTTGGTTTGGTTTTTGTTGTTGTCCTTCTTGATTTTAAGGAGTAACTCAAAAGGACTGGGAATATGTGAGATTTCTCAAACAAACAAAGAAACAAACAAAAATCCAAAACCAACCAACCAAATAAAAGAGTAATTCCTTTAGCAGCTATAGCAAACAATACAAATCCTAAAACAGCACTAGAAAAACCTAAGCATCAATTAGACTGTAAGAATCTTCAAGAAGGGGCTGGAGAGATGGCTCAGCCATTAAAGGCTAGGCTCACAACCATAAAATATAAGAATCTTCAAGAAGTTTGAAAATTCATGGTAACAGATTATGTTTAGAAGTGGGAGTAAAACGCTTGGAATATAAAGGATTGGTAGAAAGCTGGCTGCATTCCCTGCTTTGTGCACTATTTCCTAACTCCTTTGAAATTCTCCTTGGGCCTTTATTCTTTGAAGAGACTGAAATTAACTGTCCTGAGATATTTTCCAGGAAAAAGGATAGTAAGTCAACAAATGCATATGCAAAGAGCTAAATGTAAGTACCATCAGCCTTCCTCCCCAGAAAGGGAGCCAGCAATCTTAGTGACCTTTAAGAAAAAAGGACTTGAAGAAGAAATTCTTCAAGCTTTCAGGAAGGGAAAGCAGGAATGAGTGAGTGAACAGACTGCATTAAGAAAGAATGCCTTTGGAATTCATAGCAGTCCTGGAAGCTAGAAAATCACTGAAGGGAAACAACTTCTAGCTTAACTGCCAAATTGTAAATCAAGTTGATTAAATGAAAACCAATTTAAACACTCAATATTTCACAAAATTTTCTCTAAATAAGCCTTTTACAATAAGCACAACGTATCGTGTCACCAAGTAATGAGTCAAGGAAGAAACCTGGTCTCTGGGGACAAGGAGCTCCAACAAAGGAAAGAAGACAAAGGAAAGTTGGAGTGTTGAGGACCTGAAACTGAAACAGGTCAAAGTTCTGAATGAAGCTAATAAAGAAGGTGGAGTTGAAAGCTATGAATGTGAATGTTTTGATAGGTTTCATAAAACTGATATATTTTGAATTTGTATTAGTGATCATGGAAAATAATCCCCCAAATAATAAAAGCCAATTATGATGATTAAATCAAAGTAATGTTAAGGAATGAAGAATTATAGTTGAGGACATGACTTGGACGAATATAAAAATATATTAAATGAGCTTAATTTTGGTGTAAGTATTTTTGGAAAGTAGGAGATTGAGAAATACCTCAACATATAGTATAAAAAGAAGAAAGCAAGAATGTTAAGTGCCCATCTTCTGCAAAGTTAACAAATAACACCTCGGCCAGAAAAATCAGGGAAAAGCAATTTAATTATGTAATACAGATAAATGATGTAAAATGCTCAAAAAGAATCATGCAGAAGATTTGGATTTCATGTTCATGTTTGTCTTAAAAACAATTTTTTATAGCTATTTGGTTGTTACAAACATCACATGTAAAGGTCAGTTTGAGAATACTCTAAACATCTCCATGGTTCCTTTTTGCAAATACAACAATTAAAACTCCCAAGAGATAGAAAATGAAAATGAACAAAGTAGTAATAGAAGCTCCTACTGTGCAGGTGATAGTTATAAAATGAAGGCTGCTACTACTACCTTCCAGAGAAGCAGAGACTTTATCAGACTTTGAATTCTGCAAGAAAAGCAGTCTAATACCAAAGTGCACCTCCAGGCTCCACAGCCCTGCCCCTGACCACTTCATTGTGCACTGGAGAGAGTCTAGCCTAGAAGCCTGCAAAGTTGTACAAAGAACCCTTCATCAAGCCAGGTCTCTCCTTCTAATTGCTTGTAAATCCAATGGAGCTAACCCAAATACAATAGACACTTGAGATTTAGCCTACAAAAAGCATACAGTGGGACTACTATATTTCCATCTCCTCCTGTCCATGGGAATAAAAATTTTCCTCATTCTTTAGGACCTCAGCTCTCTCAGTTAGGCCAACTAGTGATGTGTTGGTATAGATCTCACATACCAGTTAGAACTTAGTGAAATCCAAATACATAGGGAAATTATATAAAACTATATTTATCGTCACTTACTTTGGATGACTAAATAGTTCAGCTAGGCAACTATTGAAAGTGTTCTTATTATTTTTCTATTTATATTGTTGCATGATCAAAATTTGTAGAGTTTAATGTATGATAAACTAACTTCTTGGAAAACGTGATATCTTGTGACCACACAGAATAATCTTTGATAAAAGATGAGCATTTTTAATGAATCACTTGGTAGAGCATGATAAGTTTTCCTATCTGTATCTTCAGCAGCTTCCCCAAGAGTACCAGAGCAGGACTCTGGAGAAGGGCACATAACATCAAATGGGGCAGATGAGGGTGAATGAGTTCTCCTATTTCCTGAGGTGCCAGCACAGTTAGTCAATTTGAAGTGGTCAGAGCCTCCCTGGAGTTTATCAGAAACTTCTTGCAGGGTGTTCAAACAGAGCAGAGCTTTGCAGCTGCACATTCCTTTCTTGCATTTACAATCTCACACCCTGCTGTTTTTGTGTGTTGCCCTAGGAAAGACCTTACAAAAGGGCAGGGAAGCAGAAGTGCCCCACGAAGGGAGTGAGATGATGTTAAAGAACATACAGGGTAAGCTGGACAGGAATTTGCTTTCTTTAAGCCAGGTAAAATTAGCACAGGAGTCCTTAATCACATGTTGTTCTTTGATATTATTAAGTGAATACATTTCTTCATGGCCCACCTGCTAGTGTAACTAATTAACAGCCATTCTCATTAATTACATTGATCAGGATCATAAAATAATTTCAAATTGCTGAACATGATCAGCAGGAGTAAAATGGCTTCCCTTTAATCCCTTAATGATTTTTTTCATGATTAATCAAACAAAATATATGTAGTGATTTGAACCACTTTTTTTTTCATCTCAGATCTGCAATTCAGGGCAATTATATTAGACATAAGTTTGTTCCAAACAGAACTATGTTTTATGTGGTCGCTAACTAAGGAATAAGTCACAATAGTGTGGGGTACATGATTATCATGAGATAATCACCACCCTGAGGAGGCAGAAGGCACAAGGTCCAGTGAAGTTGATCTGCTTCCACTGGATCTTCCTTCCTGCTCATCAGAAACTCTTGCCATTTTACACAGGAATGAACTGAGGAAAAATGACTTTGATCATAGGAAATGGCTCACACCAGTATAAAGGTTTAGTATATTAATAGTGACAGCTTTACTGTATGTTTTAGAAGATTATGTAATCAGTCATGCTGTTCTCACATCCTCCATGGGTGTTGTGGGGGATTAATGATTGTTTACACTCTGAAGAGAACATACATCCGGGTGTGAAATGACTTCAAATGGTCATGCTTCTCATGATTAAGTTTGGTCCTATAGGAAAGTTCTTTTTTTGGTATTAGAATTTCTTTTTTAAAAAATTGAAACAGAATAGTACAGTGCCTCGTTTTCAAAGTCTAAGAAAGAGAAAAAAATACATGTGTTAGGTTTTAGCCATGATCTCAGTTTTCTGCCAACACTGAAACTTTTTCTCTATGCCCAGTCAACTACAGACTGGGAATTGGAAAAATCCAGTCCACACAAACAAAAACAAAGCAAAATGGCCAATGTGTTTCCTGTGCCAGGACCAGTTGGCAGAGTGAGAAAGCCCTGGTACTTGAGGTGTCACTGTCCTGTAGTTCACTTATCCTTGCCTGCATATAGCATGCTTGGAAGACTAGCCATCACGTCAAGCTATTTTTTCAAGATAGGAATGATGTTGGAATTAGGGTTGAGGTCATATTAAGAAAACAGTATCAAATGAACTTATCTGTCTCACCAGCAACTTTAAACAACAAAGATTGTAGATAAAATATAATGGATGTCCAGCAATTTCATTTACATCAAATACAAACAGGTGCAAGCTTGAAAGACTGACCAATCAAACTTATCTGTTGTAGTTATCCATTTAGGAGTGTGTGTGTGTGTGTGTGTGTGTGTGTGTGTGTGTGTGTGTTTGTGTGTAACAACAGTTAATGAAAAAAGAGGCCATGAATTAGAAAAAGAGTAAGGATAGTTTGGGGGAAAGAAAAGAAGTGAGAAATGATGTAATTATATTATGATCTTAAAAATAAAAAAAAATAGTTAAAAATTTTTAAAATCATCATTTCCCTGAGTTATACCTTACACGATCAGATACATTCCACATTTCCTGTCTTTTATCTGAAATAATTCTGGTCCTCTAAAATGTGTTGCTTTGTTAAAGTATTCTCTTTCAATTTCAATTTTCCAATAATAATAGTTGAATAGTTGTTGATTATTAAAGGTGTTTATCCGGGTGCTCATGGTTTATTTCAAAATAATGACTGCCACTCTACCATTTCTGAGCTTGCTGAAGGAAATGTAGTTGTGTAATTATTGTGACCCTGAAGAATGAAGATAAATGGTGTCCTCTGCAGGATACATTACTGACTTTGTGGCATACATAAATTGACAATTGAATGTATGCTTCCCACGAAAATACCCTTGGATATCTCCCAGAGACACCAGTAGGGTACAGTGAAACATGGGTAAGGAAAAAAGGTGTTGATAAGTTCAAGTTTTGAAGTTTGAGAGAGAGAGAGAGAGAGAGAGAGAGAGAGANGAGAGAGAGAGAGAGAGAGAGAGAGAGAGAGAGAGTCATTCTTACCTTGTTGAAAATTCATGCCCAGCATTTTGACTTGCTGTGGTTTTGCTTGGCAAGAAGTTTGCTACTGTATTGAAAGCTTTTGGGCCAAAGTTAAAACTGAGGAAGAGTTTTTGAAAAGCAAAGCTAGCCAAACTGTAGGCAATGGTTGTGATCATGAAAAAGAATTGCAGTGAACTAAGTATAGTGATCCGCCTGCCTTATCAGATTCACAGAAACACTCAAGTTTCCATTATGTCTTTTGTAGAAAAAATGTCAGCTATTAACTTACACAGCATAGGTGTGAATTATAAAAGGCCGTTTAAAGTGCCAAATGCTTAAAAGGGATATTAAATATGGTTATTTATGAGAAAGCTTTAGAAATATTTACATTCATTCTAGTGGGACCTGGCAAGTAGGTTTTAAATCATGTTTGGTATTCAAACTCTCAAAATTCATGTTAAATAATAATACAGGCATCCTTCTTTATTGTGGCCTCTTGTGGCACTTCGGCCATACATCTGCCGCACTTAAGGCAATTAATTTAAGGCCATTACAACTGTAGTCATTGCTAAAACTTGACACATTGTTGGTGAGTTGAAATGATGGCAAATGAAATTTAATTGACAAATGGAATGTGTTTGAAAAGCTCTATCACTTGGGATTAATTTTTTGGTTTTAAATCCCACGACTCAACATTAGTAGCAGTTCTCTGGAGGAATAGTTACACTTGTAAATATCATAAATGGAGCTCAACAGCAATAACTGAGCATCTGAATAGGTCTATAAATAGAAATTCCCCATGGCCTCAATGAAAGACCCTTTAGGAATTGCACTTAGGCTCAAATAAGTGTATATGTGTGCACTGGGAGGAGCACTGATTAGACGGATGGAAAGATCTGCTTTAAGAAGGGATCAGGAAGGACATTGCTCCTATGCCAGCCTGAACCCACTAATCTGATGTTATTATTAGCGATAAGGAGTAATGGCCAGAAGAAAATCTCATTTTCTCCAAATGTCATTTAAATAGGACTCGGATATTCTCTAGTCAAGTCAACAGGCTTTAGTCCAATAGTGAGCACTTTATTTGTAAATGCAAGAGGGAAAGAAAAGCTTCAGTTCAGCAGTTCTTCGGATGTCAGCTTACCAGTATTGATTAATCGTTCAGCAGTGGCAGCTGCTTCTTTATTAAATGTGCAGCTCTCCATACAAAAGACAGACATCAAGTGTAGGAAGTGTTTGTTGACATTCTCTTGCTCCCACAATGTGGTGAACTGGACTCTGATGTGTTGCTCACCACTATTCAAGAGAATTCCTCTTCTCCCTTGTCTCCTCCTTTGCCTATCACTCATACTCCCTGGGAACTCCATTAGTCAGTTACTGAAGTGAGCCTTCAACACATACTTTGTTACTGTACCTTTAAAAAAATCTTTGGGTATATATTCCCTATTCCCTTTATCTCTTTTTTCTTTTTTAATTTATTTTATTTGAATATATTCTTCATTTACATTTGAAATGCTAAAACCTTTCCCAGTTCCCCCTTCCCGAAAACCCTCAACCCCTTCTCCCACCCCCTGCCTCTAAGTATATGCCCCTCCACCCTACCCACTACCACCTCATCCCCCCTCGATTTCCCTTTCTTGGGGCATCTATTGAGCCTTCATAGGATCAAGGACCATTCCTCTCACTGATGCCCTACAAGGCATTCCTCTGCCACATTTTTGGCTGTAACCATGTATACCTCTCGGTTGATGGTTTAGTCCCTGGGAGTCCTGGGGCATCTGGGTGGCCAACATCATTGTTCTTCCCATGGGGCTGGAAAC
>BDUI01000198.1:300653-319751 GCA_002335545.1 Apodemus speciosus
ATATATGCATATATGTGTATATATATACACATTATTTATATGTGTCATTAACACCTTTGTGACTCAGTTTTGTGATTTATAAAAGACAAGGTAAAACATCCTACAAACAACAGCACCCTTCAGAGACTAGTAACACATCTTCACAAAGTACTTTGGCCAAAGTTTCTGTGTGAATGAAGTGATTAACAACCACCTGCTAGCTGAAATCTGCAATATGGGAAAACTTGGAAATGGCTTATGATACCTCATTTTATTAGTTGGTCATTCATGTTGTAACTCAAGCATGTATATTCTACTGACCACGGGTAATAGAACATTCAGTAGTCGATTCTCCTTGAATCCATTTGACAACATGTCACCAGTATAGAACACTGTGCTATCTGGCAAATATCACTTCTGCCCTTGGCAACTGGGTAAAATTGGAACTTCATAGTCTGTGTCTTTCCTTACATGTATTTAACTTTCCAAAATCAACCTTCTTCTGTTTTCCTATCTTTAGACAGGAAAGAGTCTCAAAGAGTCAGTCACTGTACTGTGGTGGGCTGGGTCCACTTTTCTCCCTGAACCTTACTTACTATTTCCTTTTTCCATCTAATAAAGCTCAATTTTCATGTCTCTCATAAAGCTTTGTTTTCTTACTTCAGCTTGCAAATTCTTCCCTCTTTGGAGTTTCCTAGTCATTAAAATTGCTATCACTTTTTTAGCAGTTGTCACTAAGTATCTAATTTAGTTAATTATCTTTATATGTCACTATGTCGTAGTTGTCCAAGTAATTACAATCTTAAAAACAGCAGCCATATCATTCATAGAGACAGGTTCACCACTCACTATGTAGTACTCAGTAAGCCTGAAATATGTATTTTTATAACACTGCATATAAATAGGGATTAGTTTTGCAAGACATTGTTCTGGGCTTTATTTTTCTATGGTAATAATCAAGCACTTTATGCTATTTAAACATAGTGACATTCAATTTCTTAGCTTGCACATAGAAATCCCTTTTCTCTACCAGTTGACCTGCCCCAGAAACCTCAGCTTTGCCATTCGCTACAGCTCCATGTCTTCCCCCACTATTTATACATGCTATTCTATTATAACTCATTATTTAACTACACTATCTCTTTTTGATTTGGCTTATCTGGAGGAAAACAATGTCAAGCCATAAACAATTTCAGATAAATTGTGTAAGCCAGATACCTTTTGTAGTTTTGAAGAGACCTTTCTTGACCTTCAGTTCACACATGTAGTATTGTCTTTGTGGAAAAAAGATCCTTATTTATGAAGATAACCCTATTCCAACTTAATATGTCTAAATTTGCAAGGCATAATATTCAAATTTTCTTCTAAGGATGCTCTTATTATGAAAGAGCCAAGTATGGTGTGTCCTGTCAAAGCTACTGGAAAACCATTGCTTCCCAGAAAGAGTATTAGCAACCTGACATCACTAATGCTATTGGCAAACTGGAAAGTGCATGAGTGCATGCAGACACCTTAGCAAATGATGATGCTTCCAAGCTGGTCACTGTATAGATGGATATTCCAACATAAAGTGGAGACACAGTTACCAGATGAATCTTAGACATAGGGTTTATTTAAAGCTTGGATTTGTGGTTTGTTCTTATGGGAGGGACCCTGGTGATCCTAGCAGAGACAGAATATTTTGTTCAACGAAATTTTCTGATTAATAAAGGGAAATAAATGAAGTGCAAATATTATGAACCAGTTGGTGAAATTCTCAGGTTGTTTTGAGTCTCTAGAAAATGTGCCCTTCATGAACTCACTCTTTGGTTCTTTTGTCTTTTTTAATTGGCTCTTGTAAAGGAGGGAAAGGGAAAGGAAAGTAGTCAATCTTTCAGAGAAGTTACAAAATAACCATTCTATTTGTGTCTGAGCTGCCTTTTGAGATTCTAATAATGATCACATCACAGTTTTCAAGACAGTCTTTCACTCTGGTTTCTAAATTGGAAAGGCTGTTTCCAGGAGACTCAATGGTGACCATAAGGATCGCTTCTAGGCTTCATTATGACCTGCCTTCATTTTCATCCCCTGAGATATTAGGCCATAGAATTCAGAAGTGTGAATTCAGCCTTTCATTTATCATTGCAGCTCCCCACTTATAGTTAAATCCTTAATTTTGTAAGCTCAAGTGGTCTATTGTGCTGGCAATTAGCCAATTGCAGGTGCAAAATCTTGAAAGCATTCTTAAGGAGGGCTTGGTGGGAATTGCCATAAGAAATAGGTCTCTCGTTATACACTGGGATGTGGAATTTGTGAGAAGATTGGTGTGAAGAATATTAAATGGATACAGAATGTAGATGGGATGAAAATGGGTACAAAATGCTCATCTAAGTGTTGACATCTTTGACTGGGCAAAAGAGACCTTTCGCACTAAATCCGTCTCAGTAGACTACCAAAGGCACAATGGGGATGACAAGGAGAGATGTGCTTCAGCTTTCCCTAAAGTAATTTAGTGCTGGTTGGTATTCCATGCTACTCCATCCCATTCAAAATTAAAGCCAAGAGTTTGGGTTAGGAATCTCATTTCCAGAACAATTTGATTCGCACAGTGCACAAGTTTACGAATCGCCTGTTCTACTCTCCTGTTGTCACCCATGCTCCCTCCCTCCCCCCTCTCATTTATGTGCTTTAAATAATATGGAAAGATGTGCTTCAAGGCCTTGCTTCTGCTAAGAAACCTGCTAGATCCTTCTAATAAAAACTAAAATGTTTATAATATTCTTACAATATTTTGCATCTCAGTTTTTGTCTTTTAATTCAAATCTGAATTTTATATTTCATTAATTTATACATTTCTATAAAATTGAATCCAATATTTTGACATCAATTCATTTACTTAATAACAGTAATATAGCTAATATAGCTGGCTTATAGGAAAACTTGGCATAAGAAAATCTGAGCTTTACTTTTAAATAAAATATTTAACAACTTAGGGCAACTACTGAATGGCCTTCACAGATAGAGAAGTGTCAGGAGAATTTGTCAGTTTAGTATCCACTAGTAATGAAAATAAATCACTTAAAAGTAAGTTTAATGAGAACTCATTGCTGCTACTTTAATTTATATATTATTCTGTAAGAACTGAAGTCTTATGTAAAGTGGAGTATATCTACAAATTACTATTTTATGAGTTTACCTTCCTGAAATCCATCATGTTGTTGTAGGAATTTAGAAAGTGTTGAATTGAATGTTCAAGTGAAAGGCATGTCCTTTCAGGTTAAAGAAATGAGAGAGATGACCATTTTCTTTTTTATTTTATTTATTTTACTTTTTTATTTTTATTCTCTATACTCTTTGTTTACATTCCAAATGATTTTCTCTTTCCCAGTCCCCCCTTCCCCATATTCTACCTGGAGGAAAGGTCCTTGCCTGCCCAAGAGGAGGCTCATATTTGGTCCTCGCTGAACAGCAGAGTTTAGAATGATCCTTTTTCAGATTGAATAGAATACAGACTATTGCAGAAAGCTATGTTTTATATATTATTATTATTATTATTATTATTATTATTATTATTATTTCCCTTTCTCTGCCCTTCTCTTAGACCTGCCTGCTTCCCCTCTTCTTTCCTCCTCTCTCCTCTTGCTTCTGCATTTGTCTTAAATTTCCACACTAATGTTTGCCATCACTTTTCTTCCTTCACATAAAAACCTACTCAGTTTTCCAGGATGTTTGACTCCATGTAAACTATAGAAGAAATGATTCTGTGGTTTCTTTTTTGTTGTTCTCAAAAGTTTACCTAATGTAAGGTTTGCTCAGCTCTAGATACTTTGTCATCAATTCTTGGATAAGCATTAGCAACTGTATCTGCCCCTGTCACCCAGCACAATTTATGCACATTGCTTTTGTCTGAGATTTCCATTCTGATAGAGTCAAATCAATTTCAGTCTCAGTAAAACATAATTATGAGAGTAAATATGAAACAGAATCACTAAAGGTAGCAACACACAAAAGCCAAGAATTTTCTGGAGAAAGCAGATCCTTGAAATCACTTACTATTGGTAACTAATGTACTACTCGGAGTCTCTTGCCACTGGCATCCTGGCATATGGGAGATGTGTCTGAAATTTAAGAGTTATTATGAAAATAGTGTCTTCTGTGATGGTTAAAGTTTTCAAATACTTATCTCTGTAATAGAGCCCATGGAAGAAAATTACTATATGTGAAATTAAAATGAATTATTTTGTGTTTTTCCATGTGTCTTGTATTTGTGCCTTTAGGGGAACTCTCAGGACTAGAAAGCAAATTATTATGAGACAAAATATTTTTATTCTACTCATGAGCAGAACCAGTGTTCTTGGCTTAGCTGCCTGTGAATCATGTTTTCCTCCCTCAAAGGATAAATATGGCATCCATCCTAAACCATTTAGCCCATTATTCTTTTATATATAAAATAAGCCAAAATAAGACAGTCTTGTATTAATTCTGCATTCTATATATGGATACAGTGAGTGTTAAAATATTCTTCACAGTAAATGTCTCTAAATGGTTTATGTATACCAAACACCACCCTTCCACCATCTTCAACTAAGGGTAACAACTTACCTAGTCATCGAGAATTTTAATTTTGTATTTTCTACTTACCTATACAAAAGTTCTGTCTATGCAGAATCTAGTATTTAGATGAAAGCATGTATTTGTAAATATATTTTTCTTTTTCTAAGTTTTCATTTCATCTAGCTGTCTAATGTAGAGAACCAGCTTATGAGTCTACTCTGTGGATTAAAACTAAACCAAATATGTAAAAATAAAGAATCCTCATCCATGGATAATNGGAAAAAGACATATGGGACATCTGGGGGGTGGGGAAACCAGGAAAAGGGAAATGAAATGTAAATAAAGAATATATCCAATAAAAAAAGAGCTAAGCCATCTCTCTAGTCTCACTTTCTCCCTTGAAAAATACTGACATGATTTACATGCTTCTTAAATGTACTCATGTAAAATATCCCTTGTGTATACTTCCCTAGTGATCCTTATACCAAAACTTTTTAACTCCAAGAAACTAAAATTATTAGCTGCCAGAGGACACAAAATAAAAATTCTCTAAATTCTGATCCATRGTCTTGAATTTCAATGTTGTTTTTCACTGATGGATAATTTGTGAAAGGGAAAAACATTTAGTGAAAATATTCAGGGTATGAATAATGAAATAAATAATTCAACTTGTGAATATGTGTTTGTTAATGTGTAGGTATGTTAAAATAATATTAAATCTTGGTTTATTTTTATCCTTTGTGTAACAGAATCACAACAGTCTAAAGAATGGGTAAGGACCAGGGTGTAATTTTATAGATCTGAAGGGTAAGAAGTTTGAAGTGGCTGCATTCTTTGAGGTTGCACTGTTCTAAGACAGAAGGTTGAAGTGTAAGAAAATTGACTTAACAGAGACTCAGATTACCACAAAGGACTTCACTCAGTTTTGCTTTTTATTTTCCAAAATGATTTATTCTTATTATTTAAAAATATGCAAGTTGTTTTTTATTTCTTTTCATTTTTATAATTGATTTATTAGAGCCAGCACTCAAACTTCTAGAATATTATATTTGTCTGCTATATATTTTATGTCATATATTTTTATCATTTGATGAAATCTATTTTGATTATTTTGACCCCTCAAATCTCCCTTCTAACTCCTCCCAGACCCTTTACAATAACTTCCTGCTAACTTCATATCCTCTTTATAAAATAGCTAAGTGCAATTACTAAATCCACATTTTCATTGATGTAGGGACATACACTGGAGTATTGGCTTCTTACCAGGGGCATATCCTCCTTATGCATACACACAAAAACACCTGAGCTTCCTCTGCTAGTAGCCAGCACATGCCCATAACTCCTAGAGACATGCCTTCATTCATTCTGAAATGCTGACTGCCTTTGTCTTGTGCAGGTCTTGTACATATAATGACAACTGCTTTGAGTTTGTGAATCCATCAGTCCTGTCACATCAAGGAGACACTGTGGTAGGAGACTTTATGGTAAAGATCACAGATTAATCAACAGGAAAGGAAGCATTTAGGTGTTCTGCAATGGAAAGGAAATAGGACAGTTTACTTACCCTGCTGTCTAAGTACTGAAGCCTAAAGGGGTATTATAGGCACGGGTGGAAGTTGTTCTTTCTCAAAAGGTTGTCAGTAATGTATGTTCATTTAGAGCCCATGGCTTGACAATGTATTACTCATAGTTCCCCTGAAAAACAAACTAAATGTGAATGTGTAGTTAAATACTGAGGGGAACATATATAATTGTGGGAACTGGCAATTCTAAAGTCTGTGGTGAGGCCAGTTGAATGCAAATTTAATTTTTTTTTTTTGCCCTTAGATTTTCATTTTTTTCCATTTTATTAGATATATTCTTTACATTTCAAATGTTGTCCCCTTTCCTGGTCCCCTCCTCCCCAAAAGTCCCATAAGCCCTCTTCCCTCCCCCTGTTCCCCAATCCACCTACTCCCACTTCCCTGTCCTGGCATTCCCCTACACTGCTGCATCAAGTCTTTCCAGGATCAAGGGCCTCTCCTCCCTTTGAGGTCCAATAATGCCATCCTCTGCTGCCTATGCATCTGGAGCCATGGGTCCCTCCATGTGTACTCTTTGGTTGATGGTTTAGTCCCTGGGAGCTCTGGGGTACTGGGTGGTTCATATTGTTGTTCCTCCTGTGGCGCTGCAAACCCCTTCAGCTCCTTGGGTCCTTTCTCTGGCTCCTCCATTGGGGACCCTGTGCTCAGTTCAATGGTTGGCTGCAAGCNAGCTTATGAGTCTACTCTGTGGATTAAAACTAAACCAAATATGTAAAAATAAAGAATCCTCATCCATGGATAATTAATGTACAAATTGAATATGACACAGCTTTTCTTATTTCTTGTTTTATTTTTCTTTTTTGTTCTTCTCCCAACAATGAGTCAGGAAATATCATCAAATTCTGAGATAAATAATTGACATTCCATTATGTCTTTTCCAGTGATCCTCATAATTTTTAGATGAATGACTTTGAGCCAAGTTAGAAAATCTACTATGTACTAGCTATGTGTTCTTAGGATATTCATGTAACTTTTGGGGTGAATCTATGTTAACTATTAAAGTAAAAGAAGGCTACGGAATAGTGGGAGGCTAAAATTGTCCAAACATTATTGCAACATGAAGTTCTGTGAATTTTTTCTCTCTGAACATACAAGACACACACACACACACACACACACACACATACACACAAAGACAAACACACATTTTTAATGAACATTGCTGTATCTTTTCCATCAATTAGATGCTTAGAGATGGCTTACCATACACACACACATATATGGCTGAATTTGTTTTGCATTAATATTGTTACATGTGTATTTATATATGTATATGCATGTATATTTCTAAATACAACTTGTTGACTCTATACATTGCTATTTGTACTAGAGTTTTCATTGCTGACCATTTGGAATTGGATAGCCAGTTGAAGAACTATTTCTCCAGATCTCAGGATCCTTAGTTGCCTCTAGTTCTTTGTGTATGGTTGAGGCCTTGTGGGCTTTCATTTGTCCACTATAGCACATCTATTGTTGCCTTGTTAAGTTCATGTTTAGATAGTCATATTGGTTGGCAGGATTTTTATGACCTACCAGCAGTGTGCTGGGATTTAAACCTAGGTTCTCTAAAGGAGCAGCAAGTGTTCTTAAGAGCTAAGCCATACCACTCCTGGGCATATATCCAGAAGATTCCCCAGCATGCAATAAGGATACATGCTCCACAATGTTCATAGCAGCCTTATTTATAATANTCATATTGTTGTTCCTCCTGTGGCGCTGCAAACCCCTTCAGCTCCTTGGGTCCTTTCTCTAGCTCCTCCATTGGGGACCCTGTGCTCAGTTCAATGGTTGGCTGCAAGCATCCACCTCTATATTTCTCATGCATTGGCAGAGTCTCCCAGGTGACAGATATATCAGGATCCTGTCAGCAAGTACTTGTGGGCATCTCCAATAGTGTCTGGGTTTGGTAACTGTAAATGGGATGGATCCCCAGGTGGTGGAATTTTGATGTTGTTTGGAAGAAAAGGTCATCAGGGGAAGCATGTCTTTGTTGCAGACTTATTGCAGGAATTGTTTCTTTCTGGGGAACTTCAATTTTCCCTAAGACCTACAGTTGATGAACTCTACCTATACTCTGGATTATAACCTCCTCTGCTTCGAGTGGACTAATTCTAAACTTTTAGCATATGTACAGTACTGCAGCACATCAAAACTAGTGTTTGGGTCATCAACTACGAACTAGAACCTTGCCAAATTGTCACATCCCAAGTACCAGTGCTGATTTCTGAGAGGCTTTGTCTACACCTTCGGATCCTGTTAGCCAAGGTTTTTGCTATTAGTATTAGAAATCTTTTATACAGTTGGGAGTTGTTCTGGCTCAGGCTAGAATAATCTGAGAGCAGAGAACCCCAATTGAGTAAATGCTTCCATAATATTGGGCTGTAGGCAAGCATGTAGAATATTTTTCTTAAATAGTCATTAATGTGCCAAGGCTCAAACTATTGTGTGTGGGTTCATGCATGTGATGGTGGTCCTGGGTAGCTGATCAAGCCAGCAGGAGTAAGCCAGTAAGCAGAATTCTTCTGTGGACTCTACATCAGCTTCTGCATCTGTGTTTCTGCTTTGCTTAAGTTCTTGTCCTGATTTCCTTCATTGATGGATGAGGATGTGGAAGTGTAATCCACATAAATTCTTTCCTCCCCAACTTGCTTTGGCCATGGTTTTTCATCATTGCAATAGAAACCTTAACTAAGACAGGAATAATTTACTTGCACCATTTTCTAGTCCATGCTAGACTTTCAACATTGTCTAATTTTCTGTTCATATGACTTTTTACCACCTCTACCCTATGTTCACTCACTTAGTCTTTGCATTCAGCATGGGATTTGACAATCATGCTTCTAGTGCTTTGGCTTCATTGTCACTAACCATTCACATAAATTACACTTTATACATTTGGGGACAGTGTGGGTTGGTAGTATGGTGAAGAGGTTAATGACACAGGCATTTGTTAGAAATGATTCAAGTGTGCAAAATAGCTATCGGCTTCCCTCTGCAAGGAAATACACGTTGAGGCTTTCTCAGGACATGAGCTTATATCATCATTTCACGATTATACAGAGTATATTGTCTATATTTTTTACTTCACATTTCAACATCAATATACCTCTTATTTGACTATGCAGATCATATTTAACAGTTCAACAATAAGAGAATGGATTTTGACTGATTTTATATCCTCCTATTATATTCATTGTAGACTAATCATGACTATCAGGAAATTAAGAGCAGATTATCTGAATAAGTGAAATCACTTTCCTCTCTCTTTAGTGCCCGAATAATATTTGATGTAAAAACAATTACTATTGTATAACGATGGGTGGAAACCAAAAATTTTGTCAAATATTGTTTTGCTCCCATATAATGACAGTCCATTCTATATTTGGAGATGATCTGAATCTTGAAATTTTGTTCAGAGGAGAAGGGGACAGGGATAGGAGAGAGTCTAGGTGAGGTGGGGACAGAGAGAAGGGGGGATATAAATAGTAAATTACACGGAAACACTAAACAACCAAAAAATAAATATTAGTGTGTTCAAAAATGGACACTTTAATGGAGTTAAATTGCACAAGGATGTATAAAATTTCATTTGCACTCAGCTGATAAAAAATTATAAGTGAATATAAGGAATCCAGGCCCAACTCTTGGAATCCCTAATTATCAGCTCAAGTTTCCCTGTTGTTCTCAGCCTTTCCTTCCTAATCACGTAAGGTGTCTCTTGTGGTGTGACTGTCTCACAGGCATCTGTGAAATTTCTTTGCATTTAGAAGGAACCTGTCAGTCTTTGCAGATGTTGTTCTAATAATTTACTTTCCCTGCATACTTTTCTGGACACGGGTTGAGTACTCTGCAGAGGGAAGAGATATCTTGCAACTGTAAGCCATATTGTCAAACTTTATCATTAACTTGAATACTAGCTTCTAGGCAGTATGTTGCAAGATTTCCCAGAGATTCAATGTTGTTCGTTAGCTGGTGTGCCTTGAGACTAATGTAACTTGTAGAGTTGCTATCTTGTCAGGGAAAGATGTACTAAAGTATGCAGACTTGACTTATCACTCTCTACAAGGGTCAGTAGAGTAGAAGAAAACAAGAGAGGGAAGATTGGTTACCCTTTTCCACTGAGAGAAGAACAAAACAAAATAAAACATGTTTCTCAATCAGCCACATTATCAGTCAAATCTGGCTTCCTACCAATTGGAAGCTGCTTCATTTACTGATAGAGTGCTAACTGTCTCTTCCTCCACTGTGCTGGATGGTTATCAAAGAGTTCAAGTGCCAGTTGCCTTTCTTTCATTTCTCTATTACTAGTGTGACAGGAATGAAAAGAATTAAACTTTTCTTTCCTCCATAAGAAGAATCTTTTTATATTAATGACAGGAAATTTTAGCCTTGCTGATTTACTTAGAAAGCAAAAGGAAAACATGTTAGTTCAATTTAAACACCACAGACCATTATCACCAGTGACCTGTTTAAGCAGGGCACTTCCTGGGAATTAATGACAGACTCAAGGGAACTGATGACACATAGCAAAACCAAAGGGCTGTTAACCCCTATCAGTCATTTAATTACTGGGGAAATCCATTCATAACTAATTATTGCAGTTATAACTTGAAAAGAACCAGAGGCGCATGAGTTATATTAATGAGCTCTGATCATTTTATTTTATAGTATGTTAGTCTAAGGAATGGTAAGTAAATTTTAAAATGTGACTTTTCCTTTATTTTTTTTTATTTTTGGAAAAAAATGGTGTTGCTGAAATAGGCACACCAGTCCCTCCTATATTGTGTGTTGATTGCTAATCCCAGACATCCTGAACTGAAAAGATATTGATGACAGGTTCAATTATCATAGAGCATCATTTTTCTTAGTTTTGTAGACTGTTTGTGCTCAGTTACAATGAGGGATGGTAAGGCAGGGAGGCCTTCTGCTTTCCAACCTTCTTCATTCTACTGCTACAGGTCCAGATCTCTTGTTCCCTCTTTGTCACCTTCATTAACAATATTGATTAAGAATTCATATTCTGCCAGTGTTGTGCTCTTTTATCCACTGTTGGAATGGGTACATAGTTCATATAAAGAGTGGGGAACTTCAAGAATAGGATTTCTGAGTATAATGAGAGAGGTGCATTAGTTTCCTGGAACTGCTCTAGCAAATTGTCACAAATTTGATATCTTAAATAACATGTATGATTCACTCTTACAGTTCTGGATATCAGAAGTCCAACGTCATACTGTCCAGAGACACACTGTCCTTGAAAGATGTAAGATAAAAGTACAATCCCCCTTTTTTGCAGTTTCTTAAATGTTCTTGCTCTGTGGTTGCATAGCGCTGTGTCTGCCAGCCTCCATACTCACATGGCCGACTTTGAGTATCATTTTTCTCTGCCTTTCTCTTATAAGAGTACCAATAGCTATATTTAGGATCTACTACAGACCCTAGATAATTTCATCTCAGGATTTTAAATTAATTGCATCTATACTGAAAACCATACATTTAAAAATGTTTGCATTTAGAAGTTCTAAGTTGACATGTCTGTTGAAGATAATTATTCAACCTGCTACAGAGAGTGAATTATAAGCAGGGCCATCAGAGTATTCTTACTGGATGTGACAATTTTTACATCCAGAATTATAGAGGAAAACTCTTTCTACATAAAAAATATATCATGGGGACAGAGACAATGGAATTTTAGGGGCAGGGGTTATGTTTTAGGATTGAATGGGAATCAGCTTTTCTGTGACCATCTTACAGAAGTAACAAATTTAGCAAATGGACATTTTCTAAATGATGATCACTGTTTTAGGAGACACCATAAAATAAAAGTGGAGGCTATGAAATGATTCATAAAAGAGAGGTAATTGGAATATGAGTTAATATACTAGCAATAGGTACTGATTGAAAGGATATAGTCATAATATTACATGATATAGGAACTTGTATATGTTATATAAATGCCGTCTATATGCCACAGATGTACTATGGGATAAAACAAGCAAAAGTAAGGATATAAAGATGAAGATCCAATATCAATACTGGATGACTGAGAAACTCATAAAATCAGTTTAACTAAAGAACAACACAGGAAGAAAAGCAAGTCAAAGAGAAACATTGTATACTGTAAGTTTAGAGACATTAGAAGTCCAAACAGAAATAACCCTCCACCAAGTGAGGCTCTAGGACTTAAACTCGGGAGGGGGCAGATATCATACAGGAATGATTTGATATTCTGTGTAGTATTCTCTTCAAAGTCTTGGGATTGGGCAATGTGGGTAAATGAAAGTTTAAGGACACATCCTCCACTATGTTCATAGCAGCCCTATTTATAATAGCCAGAAGCTGGAAAGAACCCAGATGCCCCTCAACATAGGAATGGATACAGAAAATGTGGCATATTTAAACAATGGAATACTACTCAGCTATTAAAAGCAATGAATTCATGAAGTTCTTAGGCAAGTGGGTGGAACTGGAAAATATCATCCTGAGTGAGGTAACACAATCACCAAAAAACACACACAGTATGCAGTCACTGATAAGTGGATGTTAGCCCTAAAGCTCAAAATAAACAAGTTACAATTCACAGACCACAGGAAGCTCAAGAAGAAGGAAGACTGAGTGGGGATGCTTTGGTTCCTCTGAGAAAGGGAAGAAAATACTCACAGGAGCAATTATGGAGACAAAGTGTGGAGCAGAGACTGAAGAAAAGGCCACCCAGAGACTGCCTTACCTGGGGATTCATCCTATAACCAATCACCAAACCCCAACACTATTATGGACAACAAGAAGTGCATACCAAAAGGAACCTGTTATGGTTGTCTCTGGAGGGGCCCTGCTAGAGCCTTACACATACAGAGGCAGGTGTTGACAGCCAACCATTGGACTGAGTGTGGGGTCCCCAATGGAGGAGTTGAAGGGAAGACTGGAGGAGCTCAAGGAGTTTCCAGCCCCATGGGAAGAACAATGATGTTGGCCACCAAGATGCCCCAGGATTCCCAGTCACTAAACCATCAACCAAGGGGGCCACATGGTTCCAGCCAAAAATGTGGCAGAGGAATGCCTTGTAGGGCATCAGTGGGAGGAGAGGTCCTTGGTCCTGTGAAGGCTCAATAGATGCCCTAACAAAGGGAAATCAAGGGGGTGAGGTGGTAGTGGGTTGGGTGGAGGGGCATATTCTTGGAGGCAGGGGGTGGGAGGATGGGTTGGGGGTTTTCGGGAAGGGGTAAACCAGGAAAGGTTTTAGCATTTGAAATGTAAATGAAGAATATATTCAATAAAAAAAAGAAAGTACAGGGCACATAAAAGAGAGAAGGAATTAAGAACCTCTTCCTTGAGGGTGGAAGGATCAAGAAGAGAGACAATGAATGAGAGATCAGAGGATCAGGTTAGAACTGGTGCCTGTTATTTTCCAGTATTAACACGGGAGTGAAGTGGTGTTACATACAACCTGTGAATTTATGTAACCCAGCTGAGTTCAATATTTAAAAGTGGTTGTGGTGGCAGTTTCTGCTTGAGCTGTATTTTATGAACATCTGAGAGAATAATTTAACATATAAAAATGTAGAGTATTAAAATCCAGTTGTATACATGAGTCAAGAAGAGTAATTGTGAAGAAGCAATTTATTTTTCAAATATTTGCTTTAACTAATCAATAATCTTGTTTTATTTGGGCTTTTAGAAAGCATCATAGTAAGTTTCTTCCTATACCGTATTCCTTGAGTTAGTATCATGAAGGCCTCATAGTACTGACAAGATGGCCCCAAAGCTAAAAGTGCTTCCCATGAGTATCTGATGCCCAAAAATTCCATCTCCAGAATACATAGTGGAGAGAGCTTTTTCTTGAAAGTTGTTCTCCAATCTCCACACATTCACACACCTGCCACATCCACAAACATATACACAAATCCACACTAATAATAAGTAAAATTGTAAAAATATCTCATGGGTATGTGAATGTGGCAAGAAAAGTAGTCACAGAGGGGCAAGGAAATGTAGCTTTTTGTCTTAGTCAGGGTTTCTATTCCTACACAAAATATTATGACCAAGAAGCAAGTTGCTTACACTTCCACATTGCTGTTGATCATCAAAGGAAATCAGTACTGGAATTCAAGCAGGTCAGGAAGCAGGAGCTGATGCAGAGGCCATGGAGCGATGTTCCTTACTGGCTTGCCTCCCCTGGCTTGCTCAGCTTGCTCTCTTGTAGAACCCAAGACTACCAGCCCAAGGATGGCACCACCCACAATGACCCCCCCCATCACCACCTGAGAAAATVCCCCACAGCTGGATCTCATGGAGGCACTTCCCCAACTGAAGCTMMTTTCTCTGTGATMACTCYAGCCTGTGTCAAGTTGAYATACAAAACCAGCCAGTACACTATGATATATGCCTTTCAGAATAGAGTCCCAATGCTGATAGAGATATACTAATTTTAGCAAAGATATAGGGGTGATGTCATCAAGATTCTGACACCTTCTGTAGACTATTTATAATGGCTTGGCTATATTGGAAAGCTGTATTCTGCCTTGAGAGATAAATTAGGGTCACGGATAACATGCACCTTTTAGTAAGCTAAAGTTTCATTTAGTTCTCCTTTTTCTTTGACCCGTTGGATGACATTGCCTACAGAAATGAGGATTTCAACACCTAAGTATAATGTTTATTGGTCTTTTTCTCATGATCTTATTAGGTATGATGAAATATCCACTTCCCAAATATACCCATTTTTAAAAATAACTATCCAAGGGTAATAGAAACAGCATAAACAATGTTAATTGGACTCACTGAATTATAAATATATTGCAAGAGCTTAGAAGAACTTTAGTGTATGTATGTGTATATGCTCTGTTTTTGTGTCTGTGTGTGTGTGTATGTTGTGTATGTATTTGTAGTAAGATTTATTGGAATAGTGAAATATGGTGAGGAAGGTCATATCCTCTCTGTCTCAGTTTTTTCAATCATAAAATGAGGGACAAGGACCCATTAAATTCTTTAAGTAGTTTGAATTGTAGATATAATATGTTCCTCACATTACAAACAGAATAACAACTGAGATTACTAAAGTGTTGAGATAAATCATTCCTGATTTAGAATAGAAAAATATTAGTTTAATGAATCAAATATTTAAAAAGCCAAATATTTAATTAATTGCGTCATTAATTTGCTTCTTTTAGCTGATTAAAAGAAGTATTTTATTCATTTACGGTTGGCAATATGTAAATTTGTAATTTAATTAAAATCCCATTATATATAATTTTAAGAGAAAAGGCACATTGGTAGGGTTTGATGATTGAGGCTGTAGAAACAGATCAACTGCAAGAAGAGGTGCCTTCTGGATCATCTTTCCCTCAGACTCTGCTCTACCCTTTGTCTCTGTGTCTCCTTCTGTGGGTATTTTGTAAACCTTTCTTCAAAGGACCCAAGTATCCATACTTTGTCCTTCCTCCTTCTTGGGCATCATTTGGTATGTGAATTGTCTTGGGTATTCCAAGCATCTGGGCTAATATCCACTAATCAGTGAGTGCATACCATGTGTGTTTTCTTGTGATTGGGTTACCTCACTCAGAATGATATTTTCCAGTTCCATCTGTTTGTCTAAGAATTTCATGAATTCATTGTTTTTAGTGGCTGAATAGTACTACATTGTGTATATATACCACATTTTCTGTATCCAGTCCTCCGTTGAGGGACATCTGGGTTCTTTCCAGCTTCTGGATATTATAAATAGGGTTGCTAAGACCAAGGATCCATCCCATATGTAGTTACAAAACCCAGACACTATTATTGATGTCCACAAGTGCTTGCTAACTGGAACTGGATATAGCTGTCACCTGGGAGACTCTGCTAGTGCATGACAAATACAGAGGGGGACACTCTCAGCCAACCATTGAACTGAGCACAGAGTCCCCAATGGGGGAGCTAGAGAAAGGACCCAAGGAGCTGAAGGGGTTTGCAGCACCACAGGAGGAACAACAATATGAGTCACCCAGTACTCCCAGAGCTCCCAGGGACAAAACCATCAACCAAAGGGTACACATGGAGTTACCCATGGCTCCAAGCACATTGGCAGCAGAGGATGGCCTTGTTGGACACCAAAGGGAGGAGAGGCCCTTGGTCCTGGAAAGACTTGATGCAGTAGTGTAGAGGAATACCAGGATAGGGAAGTGGGGGAGGGTTGATTGAGGAAGGGGAGATGGCTTATGGGATTTTCGGGGGAGGGGAGAACCAGGAAAGGGGACTACATTTAAAATGTAAATAAAGAATATATCTAAATAAAATAAATTAAAAAGAAAAGAAGAGGTGCCCTGGGCAGTAATTACTGGATTTTTAAAAAGGAGCAGGGAGGCTTTTGAAAAATGGTACACTTGCCAGTCTGCATAGCTGATAGTGTCTATATCAAGCTGAAACTTTGAACTTTAGATAGGAGTGCCTTCCTAAAATTATAGGGAATTGATTTTACTCCTTACCTCTAGTTAAATCAGCTGGTAACTCCTGAGCCATCGGGTAGAGGCAGACTCTTCCCACCTCTAGTACTTTTCTCTTTTGAGTCAGCAAGAACAACTGCTGTCTTCAACATGACTTCCATTCAGAACCTGAAAGAAAGGCTCTATGATCTCTCTTGGCTTCATGTCTTTTTTACCATCAGTTGCTATTTTGACAAGTGTCCACAGATCATCCCTGAGTTCACTGTTTCTCTTGAAGCTCACCCATTCAATGTTCACCAGTCCTTGTGAACACAGACCTGCCCATAAATGGCTTCTGTTATGGGGCTTGCAAGGGCCTGGCTAGTCATGATTGTGAATCCATTTTATTTTATTCTGTTGCAAACCTTTTTCCATGTCTGCAAAGCTTTTTGATAAAAGAAGAGTATTCCTACCCAAAGTTCTAAAGGTAGCTATTTTATGGGAGATTATAAAGTCACTTAACAGGCTTTGGAGTTCATAGTAGCCCACATCAGGATGATTTAGTTGGGATTATCTAGGTCAATGAGGGGAGAAATAAAAACTCATGATTGCCTTTGCTTTTCTCTTTTAGTCATAGATCACCCAGGAAAAAATATTTTTCTTCTGCTTACTTCTAAGATGTCCCTCATTCATACAGGAAAGAAATGTTGAAGGTCACCCAAATTCTACCACCAGCTGTATTTCCCTGATGCAGGACAACTTGCCCCATCTCACTGCCCTAATCTCTTCCCATGTCTGAAAAGATTAGAATATTTTCCTTGTGCACTTCCCTCCACAAGGAAAAAATGCTCTTGACAGAACTACAATCTCTCCTGCAACCTTTGTAACCATTAATGTTCTCAAACATCCAGTGTGCATTTCTACAAATTCCTTACTCATGTGTCTAGATAGAATGTCAAAGAAAATTGCTGGTGTCATTCTGCATAGTCACCCTTACTGTTCTTCACTGGTCTATTGTCTCTGTTGTTCAGCAAGATTCTAGTTCAAGGGGCTGGAGAGATGACTCAGCAGTTAAGAGCACTGACTGCTCTTCCAGAGGTCCTGTGTTCAGTTCCCAGAAATCACATGGTAACTCACAACTATCTGGAATGGGATTTGATACCTTCTTCTGGTATGTCTGAAGATGGCTACAGTGTCCTCATAAATAAAATGAATAAATAAATCTTTTTCATTTTATTATTGATTGTTTTTCTTTTTATTGGATATTTTATGTATTTATATTTCAGATGTTATCCCCTTCCTGGTTTCCCCTCTGGAAACGCCTTATCCAATTCCCCTCCCCCTGCTTCTATGAGGGTGTTCCACCACCCACCCACCCACTCCCACCTCACTGCCTTGGCATTCCCCAACACTGGGGCATCGAGCCTTCATGAAATTTTTTTTAAATGATTCTGGCTTTTAGAGTCTCTCTTGAGAAGTCTGATGTAATTCTGATAGGTCTGGCTTTATACGTTGCTTGATTTTTTTCCCTTACTGTTTTTAGTATTCTTACATTGTTCTGTATATTTGGTGTTTTGATTATTATGTGACGAGAGCAGTTTCTTTTCTGGTCTAATCTATTTGGTGTTCTGTAGGCTTCTTGTATGTTTATAGATATCTCTTTCTTTAGGTTAGGGAAATTTTCTTCTATGATTTTGTTGAAGATGTTTGCTGGCTCTTTGCTCTCTTCTATACCTATTATTCTCAGGTTTGAACTTTTCATTGTCTCCTAAATTTCATGGATGCTTTGGATTAGGAGCTTTTTGCATTTTGATAAACCATACAAGCTGTCCCATCACCCCTAATAGGAGCAGTCATTAAAATTTTCCCAACCAAAATAAAATAAATATAAAAATAAAAAAGCCTAGAGTTGGCCATCTTGCCTCCGAGACACCATAGAGAACTAACAGACAAGGCCAGGTACGCAGACATAGTCCAAGGCTAAGATCTCTCGAGTTGAAAACTATCCTCAACAGTAAAAGTACTTCTGGGAGAATTGGTATCCCTGACCTCAAGCAGTACTACAGAGCAATACTGTTAAAAACTGCATGGTACTGGTACAGTGACACGCAGGTAGATCAATGGAATAGGATTGAAGACCCAGAAAAGAGCCCACACACCTAGGGTCATTTGATCTTTGACAAAGGAGCTAAAACCATCCAGCAGAAAAAAGATAGCCTTTTCAACAAATTGTGCTGGTTCAACTGGAGGTCAGTATGCAGAAGAATGCAAATTGATCCATTCTTATCTCCTTGTACTAAGCTCAACTCAAAGTGGATCAGGGACCTCCACATAAAACCAGATACATTGAAACTAATAGAAAAGAAACTGGGGAAGACCATTGAGGACATGGGAACAGGGGAAATGTTTCTAAACAGAACATCAATAGCTTATGCTCTAAGATCAAGAATTGAAAAATGGGACCTCATAAAATTACAAAGTTTCTGTAAGGCAAAGGACACCATCAGAAGGACAAAACAGCAACCAACTAATTGGGAAAAGAGCTTCACAAACCCCACATCCGACAGAGGGGTAATATCCAATATATACAAAGAACTCAAGAAGTTAGA
>BDUI01000198.1:321536-335061 GCA_002335545.1 Apodemus speciosus
GTAGGCAAATGGTTGGACCTGGAAAATAACATCCTAAGTGAGCTAACCCAATCACAAAAGAATACACATGAAATGCAATCACTGATAAGTGGATATTAATTAACCCAGAAGCTCTGAATACTCAAGGCACAATTAGGAAATCAAAAGATTCCCAAGGAAGGAGAGGGCCCTTGTCCTGAAAAGACTTGATCCAGTATTGTAGGAGTGTACCAGAACAGAGAAATGGTGGGGGTATGATTGCGGAATGGGTGGAGGGAAGAGGACTTATGGAACATATGGTGAGGGGGGATCTGGGAAAGGGGAAAGCGTTTAGAATGTAAACAAAAAATATAGAAAATTAAAAAAAAAACTCAAAAAAGAATGTCTAGTAAAATTTTTTTTAAAAAAAGAGGATATGACCAAAATATATTGTAGACATGTATGAACTTCTCAAAGAATAAATAATTTGTTTTAGAAAAAGAAAAAAAGCCTAAAGCCAGATGGTTTTAGTGCAGAATTCTATCATACCTTCAAAGAAGACGTAATACCAATACTTCTCAAACTATTCCACAAAATAGAAACAGAAGGCACACTACCTAATTCTTTCTACAAAGCCACAGTTATTCTGATACCTAAACCACATAAAGACCCAACAAAGAAAGAGAACTTCAGACAAACTTCCCTTATGAATATAAATGCAAAAATACTCAATAAAATTCTTTAAAACCTGAATCCCAGAACACAAAATGATAATTCACCATGATCAAGTAGGCATCATCCAAGGGATGCAAGGATGGTTCAATATATGAAAATCCATCAACATAATACACTATTAAAAAAACTCAAAGGAAAAAACACACAAACATCTAATTACATCCTAAAAGAGCCTTTGACAAAATACGACACCCCTCATGATCAAAGTCTTGGAGAGATCAGGAATTCAAGGTACATACCTAAACATAATATGAGCAATACACTGCAAACCAATAGCCAACATCAAATTAAATGGAGAGAAACTTGAAGCAATTCCACTAAAATCAGGGACTAGACAAGGCTTCCCTCTCTCTCCGTGTGTTCAATATAATACTTGAAGTTCTAGCCAGAGCAATTGGACAACAAAAGGAGGTCAAAGGGACACAAATTAGAAAGGAAGAAGTCAAGATATTACTATTTGTGGATGATATGATAGTATACATAAGTGACCCCAAAAATTCTACCTGAGTACTCCTACCTGATAAACAACTTCAGCAAAGTGGGTGTAGACAAAATTAACTCAAACAAATCAGTAGCCTTCCTGTACACAAAAGATTCTGGCATCTGCAATAGTGTTGAGGTTTGGTGTCTGCAGAAGGGATAGATCTCAAGGTGAGGTGGCCGCTGGAGGGCAGTGTCTGATGCACATTTTGTTCCTGAATTTTCTTTTTTTCTTTTTTTTTTTTATTGGATATATTCTTTATTTACATTTCATTTCCCTTTTCCTGGTTTCCCCGCCCCCCAATGTCCCATATGTCTTTTTCCCTGGAAAATTCTGGGTTAAAAAWTTTGAGATGTGTCAGGGGTCCCATCCCTCAACCAGGGTCCATGGCTATCTATTGGAAGTGGTCTCTATAGGCTTTGTCTCCCTTTGGTTAGGTATTTCAGCTAATATCTTCTCCATTGGGTCCTGGGAACCTCTCAGTTTCCTGGTGACTGGGGCATTCTAGTGGCTCCCCTCTTCCCCACCCCCTGCTACATATTTCTATTCATTTTCTTGACCCTCTGCACTTTTCTCCTGTCACTTCTCATACTTGATCCTCCCTCCTGTTTCCCTCCCCTCCTCTCTCCTACCCAATACCCCCTCTCCCTCTATCTCTACTGATTATTTTGTTCTCCCTTCTAAGTAGGATTGAAGTATCCACACTTTGGTCTTCCTTCTTATTAAGCTTCATATGGTCTTTTAGTGCTATCATGGGTATTCTGAGCTTTGGGGCTAATATCCACTTATCAGTGAGGGCATACCATGTGTGTTCTTTTGTATCTAGGCTATCTCACTCAGATATTTTCTAGTTCCATCCATCTGGCTGCACATTTCATGAAGTCATTGTTTTTAATAGCTGAGTAGTACTCCAGTGTGTAAATGTACCACATTTTCTGAATCCATTCTTTGGTTGAGGGATGTCTGGGTTGTTTCCAGCTTCTGGCTATTATAAATAAGTCTGCTATGAGCATAGTAGTAGAACATGTGTCCTTGTTATATGTTGGAGCATCTTTTGGGTATATGCCCAGGAGTGGTATAGCTGGATCTTCAGGTAGATCAGCATGYCAGCATCATGCCCAAATAATAAGAGGTCGGGCAAACAGATAAATGTTGCTATCCTTTATGTCTATTTAAATGCCTACATCATGAAAAGAAGTATTTGTTGGAATGCAGCTACCATGTTGGGTTTCACTTGCCTTTAAATACATCCATGAGAAACCCAAAACTAATTTCAATTGAACTTGAATGCTGCCTTAATAATCAAATAAATACCTTCATGTTTAATGCCTAAGCAGAATTTCATTAAAATTTCTTTGACATCAAGCCAAATTTTGAAATGATTTGGAACTGGCTTGCATTTCTTAAATTGGTCTTTTGTAGGAAATAATGAAAAAGTGTTAGAATCTTGGAAGAATTCCAATGACTGTAACTCAAGTTGTTAAAGAAAAATTAATATTTACATACTATATAGTATAATATTTATATAAGGCAACAGATTGAGAGTGTAGAATTCAAAATAGATTTTAGTTAAATTAGAGTATGCTAGAGATTTGAGGGTTATTTCATACTAATACTGGAGCAATCTGAGCAATGGATTTTGAAGTATAAACACAGCTCAGTATATCATTTTAGGTAGTATTACCTTGAGTCTTAGATTTCATTTTGCCACACTTTTTAATTGACTTATCATTGATTATGCCACAAGTTACCCACTCAAGGAAAGATGGCTTGTGCTCTATACCATCAACTTAGTTGGATGATAATGAAGTCATTGGGGTTTCCATGGGCCTTCTGTGAAAAAGTCTGGAGTTGGTTTGGCTAGATAGAAGTTAGGAGACATTACAAATCTATGAATCCAGTAAAGAAATATCAGTTCATAAGACTTTCTTAGTACTCTGTGAAATATCTGCTACAAAAGCCATCTCTTAATTTTATTACATGTATTTATTGTGTGTATGAGTATGTGCACACATGTATTTCTACGTCTATGTGGAGGTTGGAGCTCAGCTTATCATAGTCACATTTCTTCTTTCACCATGTGTGTTCTGGAGAAATAAGATCATCTGGTTTGGCAACACGTGCCTTTACCTACTGAGCTGCCTCTCTGAAAGCAACATCTTATGTGTATGAAGAAACTGGGGATTGAACAGGTTAAATGAGTTATTCAAGGTCACTGAGGATCAGTGATGGTCAGTGATGGTAACTGTAAGTCCACAAAACAAGAAAATGGATGGATCTAGGAATCACCATGTTAAGGTTTAAACATTAGCCAGACTCATAAAGACATTTATCATAATGTTTTCTCTCATATGCGAACTCTTTAAATAAAATAACATAAATGTTAAAAAGGAAATACTAGGGGATGGAAATTGAAGCAGATATGATATGTATAACTAGTTGGTGGGGAATTGGGAAGGTGGTCAAAGTATCTCAGAGGTAGACATAAAATATCATAATGTAATATTATTTTGTAGAAATAATATAGAATTAAAATAGCAAATCAAAGAATTTCTTCAAAATTTGATATTTCCTTAATATTATATCATTGCAATGTAAAAAACAGAGCAGTGTAGGAGGAATAGATATTCTCTAGTAAACCTGAACATATGCAAGAAGTTAGATGCGACACGAGGTCATTATAAAGACAAAAGGATGATTTCATTACATATCTTAATCAATAGTTACTGGTCATAATAATAAATAAAAGTTGGTATCCATCTTAATAATTGTACAAAAATTCTTAAAATAATATTATTTTATGAAACTACAGCAGCATCTGTATAAGCTTGTTCCTCTAGCAAGTTCCTCTAGCAAGTTCCTCTAGTTCCTCATGGTAGCTACTATTAGCAGTCCATACCTTAAGGCTTTGCTAATCTTTGTTATTGTTGACATAATTAACTCCACTGTGATTCTGGCCACCTTTACATTTCATTAAGAAATGTCACATCTTCACTTAAGATCCACAGGGCTTTGCCATCTGTAGATAGAAACCCACAAATGCTTACCTGATGTTAACTACTTGTACATACATATATAAATAATAGAAGACAGTGTGGATCTAAAATTCCTAAATTCCTTGTTAACAGTGGTATAGAGAGCATTCAAGAACCAGTTGGATGGAACAGTACAAGTAGGTGACATTTAATTCCTTTCAAAATACTTAAAACCTTAGTTCTAGGAGTGCTGTGAAAAATATCCACATATGCAAGTCTGGGTATTTTAAAGCCTTAGGCTTGTATAGGGAAAAACTAAATAAATGCTCTTCCTTGCCCAGACACACCTGTGCAAAACACCATTTTAGCCAATTTGTGAGGCAGTGAGCTCCCTAGAGCTGACCCAGCCACTTGTCAGAAAAGATGTTTCATGCTGAATGGAGGGTTGGGCAGTTTAACTGTGTGTCTCCTGTGGCCTCTTGTACTCTGATACTCAGCTATGAATTACAGATGCACATTTGCATGTATGCATATACAAATACCATTAGCATTCACTATATGCCAATATTCAGCCATATCATTGGTTTAATAGCCTCAGGTAGTACCTACAATATAACATGAAGACAACCCATTACAAAGAAAGGATTCTGTCAATCACGTGGCCATTTAGTTTCCACATCTTTCTTTATTTAATAACTCTCGGCATTGTGCCAAACTATGGGCTTTCCTTGGAGGACTTCCAAGTTATTTCTTTCCTAAACTAATTCCACACAGTCTGAAATACTGCAGCCTTTTCACACAAAGTGGATTGCTTGCACACACTAAGTCCTGTTTAGATTTTAGTAATTCATGAGCATTTTAAAGGAAACTTTTCAAACTCATTGTATCTGTTCAACCTCCTGCTTAAACCCACAGGACTGGGAGAATGCTCCTTTCACTTTTTCTTCCACGTTCCATTTTTCTCATGAAGCAGCAAGCTAAAAGCCCTGCCTAGAGGTTAGGAAACCCAAAGGCTGGCACAGGAAAAACAATACTGACTGGAGAGTCAGGAGACCTGGTTTCTGTTCCGAGTCATGTCACTAACCAGCTGGCTGACATGGGGCAGCCCCATCCCCTTATTGTGCTTGATCTTCTATAGTAGAAAAAATGATAGCTTTGATCTAAATACATTCTAAAGACTCATTGATTGATGTTAGTTTTCATATTCAGTTTTTCTTCTGTCTTTCCATTCTGGTTTGAAGTATAATAAACTGGAAGATGTATAGTCATTGTTGCAATGTCACTTAACCACCTTATTAATCAAGAGAATTGATTGGTTATATAAATGAGTAGCCACTGATTTCAAGCTACTGTATTACATAAATGTGATAAATTCATCTTTTTTCCAACATAACATTTTTATTGATTATTTAACAACTTCATACTAAATCCAACTAAAATGTAAGAGGGTAAATGTTGCCCCAGTTATCTTGAGAAACTGAGCATTTAGTTGTTTGAGGTAATTTAAATGTCTTGCACCAGTCTCTTAAGCTTCAGGAATAGGAATAGAATATCCTTAGTGTCATGTAATAATTTTTTATTTAGCTTTACTAAGCAATAATAATTAGCATCTTTTATATAAGCAGAGTCTTTCTCTCTTTTTTCCATCTCTTAAAGATCTATTTTCTCTTTTGTTGGATAAAGATAAATAGCAGGTACAAAACCACTTACTTTCAACTTACATTCATATGCATGTCTTATTTGAGGGTCATAATGGTTCTTGGAAATACTGTTAAGGAAAGCCTCCTTTGGAGAGCTAAATTAGCTCAACCTATCTTTTGCAATTATTAAATGAAAGACATGTAGTGATGACATTACATAAGTCCCTAGATTTACCTAGCTTCAAACTACTGGGCATTGTTAATGTATGCTGTGATTCTCTAGAGATTTTAATGCTCCAAGATATCACAGTTATGATTTCATTCATTCCAGTAAGAGTCTCTATGTTCAACTACATGCAATGCAATGGTTTTTTAAAAATAGAACTGAATCAAATAAACTGTTATGTCTGTGTTCATGTAAAATAATGACCCTTTTCAAGATGCCTATGTCCCATTTCCAAAACTTGTGTGTTTATTACCTTATGAGGCAAAGTGAGACTTTTGTTTTGTTTTGTTTTGTTTTTTGAGATAGGGTGTCTCTGTATAGCTTTTGCTGTCCTGGAACTCACTCTGTAGCCCAGGCTGGCCTCGAACTCAGAAATCTGCCTGCCTCTGCCTCCCAAGTGCTGGGATTACAGGCGTGTGCCACCACCGCCGGGCAAAGTGAGACTTTTTGATATGATAGTTATGGATTGTGAGCTGATAGGATTGCGGCAAATTGTCTTGATGCACCCAGAGTAATTACAAAGATCCTAATCAGAGGGGATCATAAGGATAAGGAAGAGAAATAATGATAAAAGGAGGCAGAACCAGAGAGAGAAGGAAACAGAAGGCAAAGAGAGATAAACAAAAACAGAGAGAGTGAGAACTTCATGATGCTAGCCTGAACAAATCTGTAAAAGGCAAGAAAACAGAAGTTCTAAAGCATTATTATTAGCGCCTCAATTTTAATCCATGCAGAACTTTTTTGAGACAGTTAATCTTTAGTATTGTAGGGCCATATATTTATATCTTTAGAAGCCATCACATTTATGTTCATTTGGCAGTCCAAGCAAAAATCCTGATATATCCATCTCAAGGAATTCATTAATTATTTGGGAGAACAGCAAGTAAACACTTTTCCCAAATAAGAATCAGTGTAGTTGACAAGGAGCTGTGGAATTCTGGGGAGTGCTAAGGGAGGCTCAGAAGTCTAGACTCCAAATGAATGGTAGAGTGTTATTCAAGTTTTCCTTGAGGATATACCCAAGAATAAGAGTCACAGGTGTTTAATCACTGCAAAAGATATCAGTCAAGACACAAATTTTCTATATGTCACTAAGTGTAGCAAAATTAATCATAGCCAGAAGCTCCAATGTACCTTAAGTTGGAGAAAAGAGTGATACAGGACTCTTAATTCCTAAGGAGTCTCTGAATTTTCCCAAAGGTGTAAAATCTTTTTATCTCTTTCATGGAGGCAGGCAAGCTCCACTTGATGGCAACTGACCATAAATGTGCATGAATCTACATATTAGAAGCATACACATCTAGTGCAATATACCATGTATGTCAGCGTGATTTTCAATATTCTTTAACTTAAGGACACATTGTGGAATTTGAAACAGTTGAAACTTGAAGTAGATCATCTCCTTTCTTCCAAGTCTGCCTCAGATCACACATCACGATGAATGGAAGCAATTATAGGCAGATTCAATGCTATCACCATCATTTATTGGAGTATAATCCTTGTAGCCAATCAGTGCTGTAAGTCACAATAAATTATATTAGTCTTCTAGTATTATTTGAATATGTCGAGGGCTATGGATCAATGGGTATCTGATATTTGAAAAGCTCCCACATTCAGTTCTTACTGAATCTGTAATTAACAAATGAAACTAACCTAATCACAGGAAATTGTTCATTTGACTGCATTCTTGTTGTTGAGCACACTGTGTGCTAAGGAGCAAGCATGAAGTGCTTCAGAGTGTGGACCTGTGCTCTTGAATGTCGTGGTGCCCATCAGCAAATGAATGCATTTATCAGAGTATGTGAATAAAAATGGTTCATCCTTTTTAGAATGCTGATTCATCTGGCTTGAACAGTATGTGCTAATCAATGGTTGTTTTGTATTGAAAGGCAGAGTTTCATTTTGCTACAGATTGGCTGGCAATTTTTCAAGAAAATATCAGCAAACTGAGTGGTTTCAAAAGTAATGCATAAAGTATATCTGGAAAGAGGTCTAGGAAAAACCCAACTAGCAGTGGCTTTTGTGAATCAGAATTATTAGTAGCTCGTATATATGTCTTATGTTTAAAAAAGTAAAAATAAACTAGTAAACAAAACAGACATAAAACACTTCACAACCACAACATTTTTCTAGTTAGAGATGGTTGTCATAGATTATTCCATTTAATTACTTGTTCTCTGTAATTTCTGTGCCAGAAAATTCCTGAGTCAAACACAGTGCACAAAGCCTGGGCTAGTGCTTAGAATCATGGACTATTTCAAAGCATATTCACTGTCTCTGACAAACCAACATACTCTATGTGATGTGGATGAAAATATTGCAACAGTGATGTTTAGCAACTACTTAGTTTATTTTATTTTCCTAGTTTTCTATGCACTACTGATATTCAACTGAAACTTAGCATCAATATGGTCATAATAGAGTGCAGTACCTCCATATGGTGCATTTTGTTACAAGCAATATATTAAACATATTACACAAACAGAACTCGACACCACACGTATTATTAAGATCAACAATGCAATGTTCCAATTAGATAATTCAGCAGCCGTCATGAAAATAAACACTGGCATATGCGTCCACAGTCCAGGTGAAAATGGTATTGAGGGAACAGAGAGGAGAAAATAGCAGATAAGAAAAGAGAACACTGTTACAATGAATCTTGACACACACACACACAACACACACACACACACACACACACACATGTTTTGTCATGTAGAGACAGAGCACAGGGACGGAATTCCTTAAGCTTTGTCTGGCTTGTTAAGTACACATAAACAATCTCTCCTCTTAAACCAGCTCTGCTGAGAAGAAATACAATGGGAGCTAATAGATATGTCACATATTTGAGTTTAAATTTTATACTACAATAATTTTAAAGTATAAATAGGCGAACTGTGTATCTTTTGTTTAACATATACCTGAAAAATGTCATTGCAGTATGTGGTCATGTACAAAATAATTAATGCCTTGGCTAATTTCTTGCAAACTGAATTTTTGACAACAAAAGGCAATTTACACTTACAGTTCATTTAAATTCAGACTAGTAACTGATCACTTCTTGAGGTTGCCTAGACAATGTCATTTTGGATGGTTCCTTTATGATTGCACCCTCTCCTCTTTGATTCTTTTGTTCTTTGGAGAAAAGTTTATTTTTAATGCTTTGAGGGTAGAAGTATGTGAACTGTAGGGGCCTGAGCCTCACACTACTCTGGAGACATACTCAGGGCCACACAATCTGAATCTGTCTGAGGTCTTTCTGTCACACAATGTCCTCCTTACCACGAATGGGGGGTATTGGGACCTTTCATACTAGCCATTTCATACTAATGAGCTACAAAAGCCATTTGCCCAAACCCTCAAAACGAAGTGCCTTTGCTCTAATGTTGGGCCCTATTTGGTCTGGTTTGGGTCTTGAGGACAAACCCCAGCCTGGCATGATTTTTGAGACCTGTCATTCACTTCTTTTTTTTTTTTTTTTTTCTTTTTTTTTTTATTGGATATATTCTTTATTTACATTTCATTTCCCTCTTTCTGTCATTCACTTCTTAAGAATGACTCAGCAAGACCTACTGACCTGAATGAGACTTCCTTTGCATAACTACAGCTGACACTTGCCATCCTGCTCAGCCCCTGACAGACCTGGTTAGACAGGGGTCTCTCCTCTTCCCTAGACCTCCCAGCAAAGAGCTGACACTCTAATACATGGGTAGGAACACTGCCCCCATGTTCTGAATGAGGAAACTATGAAATAATGTTGCAGTTAGTAGAAAGGATTGGATCATAAGGTGAAGACTGCCCCAGGCCTAAGGGACTTTTCTTCCAGGCTTTACTTTTCACTTCATTGCCAGAATCACCAAGAACCACAAGCACCTCACCTTTCTGAGTCTCGAGGGCCTTTTTTGTAAACTGGAAAGGTGCAGTATTTATCTTCCTATTTTTTCAGTATTGCCACAAGTCTTAGAAAAATCATATCTCACTCATCAAGGATGAATATAAAGGCCATAAAATGTAAGAAATCCAGTGGTTTTTGAAAGAGAGCCAAATTTAAAATCCTGACACACCCCTTACTCATACACTCAAGTATGTTCTAATAAAATTAGAAATATTTGATCAAGACAACATATTTTAAAAACAAAACTAAACCATTAAAGATAAAATATAATCCTCTTCAATCAAGCATCAGTCCTCTGTGTCTTGTTTCCCACTACAGTGCTAGCTGATAATGGGCCTGGTATAGACATATTTCTTAAGGTGAGAACATGTAGATTACAGCAACATACACAATATTTGAATATAAAGTTGAGCTGATGACAAGTAAGCTCCAAGACATTGGCACATTGGTACCAGTATCATTGTTCCTTTATCAGCACTTAACAATATCCTTACTAAGAGTGTAAGTATGCATGTAAGATGCTGAGGCTCAAGAGTGGCTGTAAAGTTTCTAAGATCCATGCGAGAAACACAAGGCAAACCTGCTTCTGCTTTTAAATCAGATGGAAGGTGGATGAAGAGCTCATATGTTTTCATATTAACTGATATTAATGATTGTCATTTACAGTATTGTGGCCATATTGAAGTATAGAGATATGTTTTGTTTTTCAGTTCCTACAGTAAGCAGATGGGAAGAAAAATTTCCAACAAATACTATCATAACACCTAATGCAGTACTAAAGGAAATGTTTATAATACTGACAGAAATAAGAAGTACTCATTCTTTAGTAATTTAAGCAAATATTTTAGTTTAAAATATAATGTATTAATATATTAAATTATAAGGTATCATCCATTTTATTTAGTGATCTTCAGAAAGCAAATGGAAACTGGCATAAGGACTTTAATAAGACAAAGAAGCCTATTTATGGGGGGAGAGCATTGTTAACCAGACCATTGTCACTGGCATCGTTTATATGTGCCATATTTCAAAAATGACCATCTTGTTTTAATTTGCGTTTTAAATATCTAGACAGAGTCTCCACTCATTTCATTAAAACAGCAATCATTCATCAAGACAGAATGAAACTAGTGCAATATATTGGTCACAACTTACTTATAAGCATTTCTGAGAACATCTTCTATTGATGAGAAGATTGCTCAAATTTCCAGTGATTATAATTTTTATAAATAAACCTTATATTCTCTTCGTACTTCCCTCCCTCCCTTTGGCTTCTAATGTGATTGTGTTCAACAAGCATATTTTTAGTGGGGCCATTTCTATTACAGAGTGATTGAGCTCTGATTTACACATCAATTACCCACCTTCATGGAGATTTTCATGCTCCCCTAGCTGACACCAATGAAGTATAACCACATAAATGCTTTATTTCATACCAGTTTTGGATAAATTAGACTGATACCTAATCATATTGAGAGACAGTGTGCTATAATAAGGAAACAGTAAATGCTTCCCTTTGAATATTACTACAATTTTTATGAGCCCGCTATTTACATGCTTATCTTAGTTGCTCATTTCTTTTTGTAAATATATTCCTCTCATCTGAAGTGTAGTTAGAACATTAAACATAAAAAGATCAAACTCCTCCACATTTTGTCTCTGTATTTGCTCCTGTGCGCATTTTGCTACCCCTTCTCAGAAGGACCGAAGGACCCACATTTTGGTCTACCTTCTTCTTGAGCTTCATGTGGTCTGTGAATTATATCTTAGGTATTCTGGAAAGGCCATCTAGAGACTGCCCCACCTGGGGATCCATCCCATATAATACAGTCACCAAAGGCAGACACTATTGTGGATGCCAAGAAGTACATGCTGAAAGGAGCCTGATCACCTGATCAGCTGACAGGAGCTGTCACCTGAGAGGCCCTGCCAGTACCTGACATATACAGAGGTGGATGCTTGCAATTGATCACAGGGTCCCCAATGGAGGAGTTACAGAAAGGACTGGAGCTGAAGGAGTATGCAAGCCCATAGGAAGAACACCAATATCAATTAACCAGAGCTCCCAGGGTCTAAACCACCAACCAAGGAGTACACAAGGAGAGACCCAGGGATCCAGCTGTATATGAAGCAGAGGATGGCCTTGTTGAGCATCAATGGGTGGAAAGGCACTTAGTCCAGTGAAGGCTCGATGCCCCAGTGTAGGGGAATGTGGAGGCAGGTAGGCAGGAGTGGGAGGGTGGGTGGAGGTACACCCTCATAGAAGCAGAGGAAGGGGGAATAGGATAGGGTGTTTTGGGGGGAGGGGGCAGTGAAATCAGGAGAGGGGATAACATTTGAAATGTAAATACGTAAAATATCCAATAAAAAAAAGATCAAACTACTATCTTTCAACTTACTCAAAGAACAGAAACTTATTTTTCTGAGAAGATTTTAGGCCATTGTCGCCAAAGATCCAAAAAATATTCACTAGGAGTGATCATAGTTGTGCCTATAGCCTTTTTTTTTTCATTATTCCAAATCTGTCTCAGAAGTTTGGTTTGGTGCTACTTGGTTTCTAAATATTTGTATGAACCACATGCAGCATGTGACCTCTCATATTGTTCAATACCTATGTGGCAAACAGCTTCAAGATTTCTCTTCATAACCTCAATAAATTGGAAACTATACCCCTTATTGATGTTATTTTGGAATAGTTTTTACTTTCCATCTCATCTGTAAATTTCTTGAAAGCTTTTATCACGACCTCTCCCCACTCCCTGCCCCAAGAACCTAACATGGCACCTGGCATGACATAGTCATCCCCAGTAAACTTTTGTGGATTAGTCATTAATTAATGTATGGATGGATATACATCAACATGTGTCATTGAACTTGGGCAGAAGAATATGCCTGTCATTTGTTCATTTGGTCAGTCAAAACATATATATTTAAAGCTGAATACTGAACTTGGCACATTTCCAGATAAATGGGAAGCAGAGCTGCATTGTTCTTCCCTGGTAACAGTTTATTTAACACCCACAAGTTCTTTGAGACAGACACTGAATAGGAGATTAGAGTTGGAAGCCCAGAAGAAAGTTGATCAGAGAGTACAGGGTGGATAAGAAGCTATGTGAAGTTCAAAGGGCAGTCCTAAGGCTAGATTATCTATATTTCCCTGATGATTCCAAGTGAACTGACTTTAAAATGTAGTCAGGGTCTCTTGGACTATATTCATTTGCTAGAATAATCATTCCAAATTACGACAACTATTTGTATTTTAGCAATACACATTTTTTATCTTCTAATTATGGAGGCTGGAATTCTAAAAATCAAGCAAGGCACTGGCATGTTGGTTTCATTCCTTTTGGTAGTCATAAAGGAGATCTGTATACGTTTATAATAAACTTTGGCATTCCTTGACATGTAGAACCATCACCTCAATTTCCATCTTAATTTTCATATAGAATTTGCTGTTTCTACATTAACATTTCTGCATTTCTTTCTATTTCCATTTGTTTTCGAGACAGTCATATATAGTTCAGTCTGGTCTTGAACTTGGTGAGCAGGCAGTAATGGCCTTGAACTTACCATCTTCCTGTTTCCACATCTCCATCGTTTGGCTTACAGGCA
>BDUI01000198.1:356106-373959 GCA_002335545.1 Apodemus speciosus
GCGCAAGCCGGGCGTTGGTGGCACACGCCTTTAATCCCAGCACTTGGGAGGCAGAGGCAGGCAGATTTCTGAGTTCGAGGCTAGCCTGGTCTACAGAGTGAGTTCCAGGACAGCCAGGGCTACACAGAGAAACCCTGTCTCGAAAAACCAAAAAATAAAAAAAAATTAAAAAATTTTAAATAGATGTATCTGTCTGTGTCCCTGCTATCTTGAGATCACATTGAGGGACAATATAAAATTCTGACTGTGCATTATGGTTCTATGCATTAAATAATGAATTCATGGCTTCTTCTCAGTGGGTTACAAGCTTGTCCACTACTGTGGTTACAGAGAATAGTTATTGCATCAGTGGAGAAACAAATAATGGGGCTGCAACATCAAGGTTTATCAACAAATGGTCCACCCCTATACCTGACCAGTACCCATGGTACTTATTTCTTCTTTATGAAAATAAGAAAACATTGCAGAAATGATGAGCTATGGTTGCCTATTTTACTGAAAGGTAGAAGAACTGTTTAGAAAATGTGAGTTTTTAGGCATTTTTTCCCACCAGACTGGTCTCTGGGGTAATTGATGTAGAAGAAGATTGCTGTAACAATTTTACATTCCAGAGCAGGTGAAAAACAAGTACAATCCATTTTTTTGTTTTATACAAAAGTGCTGAACTCCTCCTCTGCCTTTGGCCTACACAATCACAGAAATGATTCGCAGTGTTCACTTGTCATTCATTTGTCTCCACTCTTGGGATTTGCAGAGAGAGGCATGCACATTTGATTGCTAGCCCGACTGCTGAAAAGGCCCCATTCTCAGCTGTACTTGAGGCCTATGTACTTGGTGTCTCAGTTTAGTCAGTGAGATGTAGCTTTGGTGTAAGAGGGAGGGAAGCATTGATACATGTTAAGCCCATCCCATGTTACCCGCAGCATGCTTCTAGGATACAGGGCTGGGGAAGAAATGATCAGAACTGGAGGCTTATGTCTTTTGCTAGCTGCATTGATCTTTTTGCTACAAACATTACCTCTAGTCTTCTATATCAAAGTGAGATGGACTCTTTCTTTATAGTCTATATATTGTATATTCTGTATTCAATGGTAAGGTTCATTATATGAAAGAATTTTACAGTTTTGTGGGGGAAGATTTGTGCCATGGTAATTATTATAAAGTTACAATGAAGAGTGTGCCAAATGAAAGGCCTACAGCCTTCTAATACTGAACAGAGTTGTCTTAGTTTGTGGGCCCAGAATGGAATGGCTTTTTGAGGAACTATTCTCTTTATTAAATCTGGACTAATCATGATCTTCCTCTGTGGAGCTAGAGATGTTTGACCTGATCTACAGATAATTCCATAGTTGCCAGAAAACCAGAGAGGTTGCCTGTAGATCTTTTCCTCTTTCTCTCTGTTCCCTCAGACCCAATCCCCAGGCTCATCCCTAGCACTGCAACAGAACAGCACGTGCTGCCTTCCCTTCCCCTGCCCACATCTCGAGTGGATCTCATGGAATATCCCTTTCTAAACTCCCTCCCCATAGTCAATGCTATATTCCAGGTCCAATTCCAGCAGGCACTCCCAGCTAAACCACAGGCCACATGTGCCAGCAAACCAGGTAGGCTGCCCACAGACATTCTCTCTGCCAGTTCAACGAGAACCAATCCCTTAGTCTACCTCCTAACAATGCAACAGAACACCTGTAGCCTTTTCTGCCCTCCTGATCCCATCTTCTGTGGATCCCTTATAGCCTCCTTAACCCCATTTGTTGCTTTGTCCCAGATTACCAACTCTGTCAGGTAACCCCTGCTAATGCAAGGACTGTTCCTTCCAGGGCAATAAGTAGACTGAAAGTAGACCCATATCTCTCCTACTGTTCCTGAGATCCAATCCCCGCAGTCTCATTCCCAGTTCTATAGCTGGACAACTGCTGTGGTCTTCACTTCCTCTCTGACCACACCCACAATAGACCACAAAGACCTTGTCCTCCAACCTTCCCCCAACTCCCAACCTCCAACATCAGCAGGAATCATCATTGTGAACACAGCAGACAAACAGGTTAGGAAAAATAGGCAATATGGAGTAATTATATTCTCTGAAAATCGAGAGAAGAAACAAACACCAAGAAGCAAAACATCCACCCAATAAAGACAAATCCAGAAATTAGCAACTAGATCTATAGTTATCACAAACCAAGATACTTAGAGTAAAGCATAAAATCACAGTAACATCCAGGACAATATGTCTCCTCCAGAGCCCAGCTATCATACCACAGCAGCCACAAATATTCCAACATAGCTGAAACAAAAGAACAAGATCTTAAACCAGCTATGTGAAGATAGTAAAGGTCCCTACAGATGAAATGAATAAGTCTCTTAAAGAAATCATAAATAAAAAGTTAGATGAATTAAGTAAAATTTTAAGGAAATACATGAAAACAGAAACAAAAAGTTGAAAGAAACCAATAAAAATTTCAATACTTGAAAATGGAAATAGAATCACTAAAGAAAACCCAAACTGAAGAAATTCTGGAAATGACAAATTTAGGAACTAAAACAGAAATGACAGAGGAAAGCCTCATCAACAGAATACAGAAGATGGAAGAGGAGATGTCAATTGTTGAAGATTTGATAGTAGATATGAATACATCAGTCAAAGAAAATGTTAAATCCCCAAATCTCCTGACACAAAAGAGTCCAGGAAATCTGCAACACAATGAAAAGAGCAATCCTAAGAATGATAGGTAGGAGAAGAAACTGAGTTCAAAGGCCCAGACAATGCCTTCAACAAAATCATAAAAGTAAGTACACCAAGGAGGAGTAAATGTCAAGAAATAATCTGAAGGCTGAAATCAATTGAATAGAAACAAAGAGAACAATACAAAGAATCAATAAAACAAAGAGTCATTTCATTGAGAAAATCAAGAAGATAGAAAAACTCTTATCCAAACTAAGTATATCATAGAATACCCAAATTTTAAAAAAATCAGAAATGAAAATGAGGTAATATAACAATAAACACTGGGGAAATCTAGAGAATCACAAGGACAAACTTTAAAAACCTATTCCACACAAATTGGAAATTCTAAAACAAATGGCATAAAAATGCATATTTAAAAAAAAGAAAAAAATAATATATATCACACAAATCAAACATTCCTTGTAATCTAACCACCAGTAAGAAGACAGCTTTAATTATAATATACAGTGAATGGATCCATCTCATGGAACCCAAAATTAATGTGGTTTTCTGTTTTTGTTTTGTTGTTATCATTTTGTAAAATTACTCATGGATGGGGTCTGGATTCACTTCTCCTCTCAGTTCTAGAACCCTATGTGGTACAAACCCCTGCAGATCCCATGCTGCCTCAGTCTCTGTTATTTCATTGGAGCTTTGATCATGTTGATTTAGAGGGCTATGTATCCTTGGTATCCTCCATTCCCTCCTGCTCTTCCATTCTTTCCACCTCCACTTCTGCTGGGGTTCCTTGAGCCCTAAGGTGATGAATTTGATTGAGATATCTCATTTAAAACTAAATGTTTCAGTTTCTCATTCTCTGCATAAAATCTGACCATGGGCTTCTTTATTTGCTCCCATTTGCTGTAGGAGAAAGCTACTCTGATGAAGGTTGGGCAGGGAACTGACTTAAGAGTATGTGGAATTAGAAGTAATTTAATTGCTACCATTAAAAAACCCAGAAGTATTTATTCTTATCTACTCTTAGGTTCTTTGTCACTCCAGCAGGATCAGGTACTGGTTTCTGTCATGGAGTAAACCTTCAGTCAAATCAGATATCGTTTAGTTATCTTCCAAGCAGGATACCATTGTAAACCCAAGGGAATTTGTGTCTGTGTTGGTGTTTATGCCTCTACTTTGATAGTATGAAGCATACTTGCCTATACAAAAGATGCTAATTCTTAAAGGTAAATGCTTTGTATAGGTAACAGCTCAACTTTCATGGTCACTGAGATTTTTTTAGATATTATTTGCAGAAATGTCACTTGCCATCAGTGTGTAGAGAGCTCCTGAGAGTCTTGGCAACAGCCTGGATTGTTTGGGGGTTTCTATGGCACTCCTTTTTCCAACAACTCAATTATATATAACTCAATCCCAGTCCTAGAAGCTTCATTTGGTAACAAGCAATGTCCCGTAGGTTTCTGTCTCCCCCATTAATTGGTGATTTCATTTAGATCACCTTCATATATGTAATTTTTAGGAAGCTTCTATTATATTATGTTTCTACTCTACCCTTCAAATGACCCCTAGTTTTAGCTATTTTTTCCCTGTATTCCATTCCTTGGACCCTTCCTTCATCTCTGCCTTTCTCTAATTGATGCTCCCATTTTATTCTCTATCCTGATTCATACATAACTTTCTCTTCTATTTCTCTTCCCTAGGAAGATCTATTCTTCCTAGTCCCTTACTCTATACCTACCCACTTTGTTCATATGGATTATAACTGGGCTATCACTGAATTAATATCCACATATAAGTGAATACATACCATGTGTGTCTGAGTTACGTTGCTCAGAATGATTGTTTTCTAATCCCATCCATATACTTGTTAATTGAATGATTTCTTTTTTAAATCATCTGAGTAATATGACACTGTATAAATGCACCACATTTTTTATCCATTGTGACATCTATATTGTTTCAAATTCCTGGCTCTTATGAAAAGAACAGGATGTTTGGGCAAGTGTCTCTATGGTAGAATAAGGCTTCCTTTGCTTAAATGACAAAGAGTTGTATAGCTGGATCTTGAAGTATATAAATTCCTATATTCCTGAGAAACCACAACACTGATTTATATAATGACAGTACAAGTTTACACTCCTACCAGCCATAAATGAGAATTCCTCTTACCCTACATATTCACCACAATGAGCTGTCATTTTTAATTTTGATCTTAGCCATTTGGATGTGCATAAGATAAAATCTCAGAGTAATTTTGCATTTGTGCTTCCTAGGTGGCTAAGGATGTTGAACCCATATTTAAGCGTCTCTCAGCCATTTGTGTCTCCTCTTTTGAGAATTCTATTTAGATCTGTATGTACCCCATTTTTAAAATTAATTAATTATTTTATTTATTTATATTTCAAATATTGCCCCCTCCCAGGTCCACTCCCAGAGTTTTTTGTCCCCCATCCCCTTCTCTTTGCCTCTGGTACTGTAGAACAACAGTGTACTCCATTTTGAATTGAGTTGTTTTCTTCATAGTTTTATGTTGTTCTTTATTATATTTTGGTTATTAGCCCTCTTGCAGATAGATAGTTGGTAAAAAACCTTTTCATATTCTCTATGCTGCTGTTTTGTCTGAATGACTAATTTTCAGTTTCACAAGGTCTCATTTATTGATTATTGATCTTAGAATTTGTGCAAATTGTGCTCTGCTCAGAATGTCTTTTGCTGTGACAGTAAATTTAAGGTTATTTCCAAATTTCTCTTCTATCAGGATCAGTGTATCCAGTTTTATGTTGGGGTCCTTGATCCACTTGGACTTGAGGTTTTTTTTAGGGTGAAAAATATGGATCTATTCTTTTACACACAGAAATCCAATATGACTAGCACTATTTGTCGAAGATTATGTCTTTTTATCTTATGCATATTTCTAGCTCCTTTATTAAAAATATCAAGTGTCCATAGGTCTGTGGATTTATGTGTGGTTCTTTAATTCAATTAAATTGATTACTGTATAGTTTTTGTAGCAATGCCATGCTGTTTATAGTATCATAGCTCTATAGTACAACTTGAAATTGAGGGTGGTCATACTTCTAGAAGTTCTTTTATTATTTATTATGGCTTAGGATTATCTTGGGGTTTGTGTGTGTGTGTGTATGTGTGTGTTTGTGTATGTGTATGTGTGTGTGTCTCCATATGAGACTGAAAATTGTTCATTGAAGGTCCGTGAAGAATTCTATTGGGATCCAAATGCCTTTTCAATATAAGATTTTATTTTCTTCATTTAGCATACAAAGTACAAAATTACATGACAGCATGACAATTTTAAAGAACTTTCTTTATTGGTCTATATAAGGCATCTATTTGAATGTTTAATGTTAGGAAGCAGACATCTATTAATTGTCTCTCCTCCCACCCCCATCTTTTTGTTACTTTAGACAAACAAAGGGGATGCTCTTGCCAACCGTGTCCAGAACACTCTTGGAAGTTATGATGAAATGAAGGATCTGCTTTCTAACCATTCCAGCCAAAATCATCTGGTGGGCATCCCAAAGAATTCTGTGCCCCAAACTCCCATCAACAAAAGTGAAGCAAGCTTTTATCCAGAACAAAAGAATCGAATGATCCCATCTCACCAGGAGAATAACCGCTCCTCAGCACCAATGCCTCCACCTTCAGTAGTGATACTGAATTCCACTCTAATACACAGCAACAGAAAATCAAAATCTGAGTGGCCACGAGATAGTCACAACACTAGCCCTGCACAAGCAAGTCAGGCCAGCAGTCAACCAAATAAAATGCAGACATCCACACAAGACACACCTCAAACCCGACTGGAAGACTTCTTTGTCTACCCAGCTGAGCAACCCCAAATTGGTACAGTTGAAAAACCTAACCCATCTGCAAAGGAAGATAATAACCCTAATTCAGGTGGAGAAGATACTTTCAAAGAAATCTTTCAGTCTAATTCACCAGAAGAATCTGAATTTACAGTGCAAGCACCTGGGTCTCCCCTAGTTGCCTCATCATTATTAGCTCCCAGCAGTGGCCTTTCCATTCCAACATTCCCACCAGGGCTTTACTGCAAAACAAGCATGGGACAACAAAAACCAACTGCTTATGTAAGGCCCATGGATGGGCAGGACCAGGCAACTGACATCTCTCCGACACTGAAGCCTTCCATTGAATTTGAGAACAGTTTTGGAAACCTCTCCTTTGGGTCACTGTTGGATGGGAAACCCAGTGCAGCCAGTTCAAAGACCAAACTGCCTAAGTTCACAATCCTGCAAACAAGTGAAGTAAGTAATTTTTAAAGTTTTCTTTTATTTCAAAGTTGGGTTTTCTATTTTCCCCTATCAACTACTTGTGACCTATTCATTTATCTTACTGGGATGTGTGCATGGATATCTTCAAGGTGAGTTTGATGCTTAATATATGGTAACTTGTGACCCAAATAAGTAACACACTGTAAGCTCAGTTAGGTCTCCATAATTTGTAATGATGAAATGTACGGTTGGGTTGAGTGAATGAAGTAGGGTAGTTATGGAATGATTTTAGAAAATTAACCTTTAATAAAATTATGTACAACATGAATGCATTTTCTAGAATTAATGCATTAATTTTTTTTCTTTGAAACAAGACCTTACTTCGGGCTGGCATCAAATTCACAAAGAAAGAAAAACTGATCTTAAACTCCTGATCCTTCTAACTCCCTCTTCCCCCTCCCAAGTGTTCCAAATACAAGCACACACCACAATACTCAAGGCCTAGCACAACAAGTCATTTAAAATACTTCTTTCATGTCTTGTGAGTCTGTTTAAAGGGGTATTATATGTCAAGATACTGATATTACATTCTTATTTCCCAAGCTTCTTTTGGGTGCCACTTTCTTTCAACAGATGTCCACATAGCCCTTTTTATAATTACTTCTATCCTTGCCATATGTCCAACCAAGTCTCACTGTGGTTAAAATGACTAACACTTTGTCTAACTTAAGAACCATTTCCTGTAAATGAGAAGTCCAATGGGACCATAGCCTCTAGGGAACAAATAGGGAATGAGTATGACAGGCCTTATGGATCCTGAGTAGAGGATGTATATAAGGCTGCCCCTGAGATGACCTCATGTAAACAGTAGCCCACTCCCATTTCAAGCACATAGTTTCTAAGAAGCTATGGTCTTTGGGTTAGATTTCTATAACTGGTCACTAGAAGCTTGAAAAACCACAGGGGAAAAACACATTAGAATTCTTAATCATTGAGGTCTGAATTGTTAGACATTCTGAGTCAGTGTTGGCTAAGTTACTGAGGCATGAGCCAATGAGCTCATACTTCATACTTTAGCTTTTCATCTTTTCTTCATTCTCAGTAGCTATGTTGATGATGACTTTGGTGAATGATTCAAACACAAGGAAAGAGGCCTTGGACATATGGTTGCATTTTGTGGAGCTGTATTTTGATATTGTTTCATATTGAGGTGATTTTGCTTTTGTATTATTGTACATGAAGTCTTGTCAAGGTTGCACCTACATCTCTCTCTGATCTGTCTCCACTTCTCTATACCCAATGCTTTCTCTGAGGATTGCTGGAACCTTTACTAAGAGAACCCTTCATTCCTATATCACTTCTCTTCCAAATAGTCCTCTCTTTATGCAAGTCAGTCCCTTTTGATTCTTCAACACATTGTCATTACTATCAAAATAAAAGTCCAGTGTTCTTAGTTCCATGTCTAAATCTCTTCATCCTGTGACTTGACTTTTCCTCTCTGGTACAAAGGGAAGTATTTGGTAGAAATATGTCTTCAGATCTACTTGTATTTTTTCTGCCTGTTTCTTACTCTCTTCTATTCTTACGTAGTCATTAAGGAAGCTTGATCTTAATTTCTTCAGCATATCTTAATATTGACTTTTAATATAAAAGAACTAAATATGGATATGCTTTGAAAGAAGAGGACAATAATAGGGAATTGAGTCACTCAGTACTCTTTGGGGGCAACCCTATCTGAGGCTCCTAGCAGCAGGAAATATGGAGCATTGTGATCCATCCCATATACAGTTACAAAACCCAGACACTGTTCTGGATGCCAACACGTGCTTCCTGACAGGAGCCGGATATAGCTGTCTCCTGAGAGGCTCTGCTAGTGCATGACAAATACAGAGGGGGATACTCTCAGCCAACCATTGAACTGAGCACAGGGTCCCCAGTGGGGGAGCTAGAGAAAGGACCCAAGGACCTGAAGGGATTTACAGCACCATAGGAGGAACAACAATATGAGCCACCCAGTACCCCCAGAGCTCCCAGTGACAAAACCATCAACCAGATAGTTACCCATGCCTCCAGACACGTAGGCAGCAGAGGGTGGCCTTGTTGGACTTCAAAAGGAGGAGAGTTCCCTGGTCCTGGAAAGGCTTGATGCAGCAGTGTAGGGGAATACCAGGACAGGGAAGTGGATGAGGGTTGATTGGGGAACAGAGAGAGGGGAGATGGGTTATGGAATTTTCTGGGGGGAGCCAGGAAAAGGGACATTTGAAATGTAAATAAAGAATATATCTAATAAAAAATAAAAAAAATATCCTTTGAACCTTCCGTTCTCGTAGTATCTACTACGGTCCTCTCCTTACATTGCAGTGGAACCACTCAGGACTGAGCTGCAAGTAGTACTGCTCCAGAAAGCAGTCTGCTAGGCTGTTCCATAACTCACTAATGGAGTAACAGGTCACCATCCAGTGGGATCCACTCTATTGTAAACCACACTCTTATAATTCACAAAATAACTGACCCAGATACAGAGATAACTTCATGGTTTTTCCTTAATGCTGCAACACACTGAACAAGAGGCACACTTTCTGAGTGAGATGGCATCATCTCTGGCTATGAAAGTAGCCATGTGCATACGTCCTTAGTGATGGTTCGAACTGACTCTGGTTGAGCATTGTTTAGAAAATGGGTCAGCTGTAATAAAGTTGTAATAGGAGATTAGGAAAGAGAGTGTTTATTTTAAAAATAGAGGTCACAAAAGATTTCAAATGAATAAAGAGCGAAGTTTAGGGCCCTAAAATCAAGGGGATAGACAGATTTGAGGGGCAATATGAACCAAAATTAGGAGGAAAGTAATTGAGACCTTAGAGAGCCCAACAGAGAACTTAGAAGGCTGTAGATCGGAATGTGCACATAAATATAGACAGGGTATAGCATTATGGAGCTTTGAACCTAATGGAATTTATGTAGCTAAACCTGACAAAGTCTGGAAATTTACCCCTTTAAATCTTGATGGACTTTTCAAAAGTACTTAGCATTAGAATTCAGCCCCAGCTCACAGTGCCAAGATTTTCAGTCACTGGATTCTGGATCCCTAGTCAGTACAGCTATCTTTGATGGGTTGCAGTATTACTTTGAATTATTACTCTGAACTCTTAGCAATTTCAGTATTCCTCTAAGCATTTGCCGTTCTTTCCCTGGCTATAGTCACAGGAGCTGACACATGTTAGTGGTGTTAGTGACGTTTATTTGGCCTGGTTAAGGAGCAGGGAAAATTAAATGATACCACTCATACCACTCAAACTCAGATATATACAAAGAATTAGATATGATAATCTTCACATACTCACAAATTTAATTTTTTAAACCAAATATGCATATGTGTGTCCATGTTAATTTAGGTCTATACTTATTGGGGAACATTTTATTTTTGGTTCATAAAACCTTTCTTCACTTCTTAAAATGTCTACACTACATTAAAAAGACCAAATGTACAACCAACTTTATGGCAAAATGTCAGCTCTCCAATTGGGGCTTAACATTTACACAAATAATAAAAAACACCATGTTAAAAATTTATTAACCTTTTATACCCCCCAAAGAAGAGTAATGTACTACATAGTTAAGAACAGAAGACTTTTCTAGAAAAATGTGTCTGAAAACTGGAAAAGCTTTATTTATACCCAGTGGAAACTGAAAGTTGTTTGCAAATTATATTTTCTTAAAAACAAAATTGTTAATAAATAGATATTTATAATGATTCTGTTACAAATGTTTAGTATTATTGTATTTCCCTTTTTATTTTACATTTTGTATTATTATGAAAATATGCTCATGAGAATAGCTTTGTATTTTGTTGCGATTTCATTTCTAATTGGATTTGTTTACAAATGAGAGATCCGGTATCTTATGCTAAGTGTCTCAAATAATATTTGAGAGCATAGCACTAACAGAGAGTAACATCATCCTAATTTGCTTCACACACTTCTGTTCACTGTGATTCAAGGTTACTGAAAGATCCCCCTGCCTAACAGCCATGAGCTTTAGACAAAAGTTTAATGGAATTGATATATTTTATTGACTGTATAGTTTTGTCATGTAGCTATAAAATTTTGTTCACATTCATGATTCTGCTTCTTCTTTTATACCTTGTGTTATGAGCATTATAAGAATATTTATTTTTAGTTAGCATTATATTAATGGTAAACTTTTGTCCCTTCTGTGAATATTGTCTAGAATGCTGGGATCTCGTCAATGACAGTTTAGATGTGTCTGCAATAAACACTCTGAGTTTTCACTGGATGTGTCTCACATGACTGTTGTCTATTCTTAGGGAAGTAAATAAGGATTTAGCCTCAGCTATAAGTGGCCTAATATAAATCTTACAAGAAAGGAATAGAGACACTCAATATGGCCTTACACATTTAAGATGTGTGAAAAAGTTTTTGACATTGACATGTGTGCTTAGATGTGTAGAAAACAGAATGTTTTGTCCCCATACATGTGTGCTTGTTTTTTTTTTTTTATGTTTTTGGATGAAACATTCTAATTTGTTCATTTTTAGTAGTATTCACAGTTATTTTTCCAAACACATCATTTCATGTTGTGCCTAATTTTAGTGTTTGCTGAAGCTAAATGAAGCCAGTACAGCAGAGCACCTGAACAAGATAGTAAATAGCCTGCTTCTCTTGTGAGGACGTTTATGCAGGGTGAGGAGTCATTTAGTTTTGCTGTGTTTAAGTAATGAGGAAAGGGGTTCTGAGTCAAGAAGGTTGACACAATTCTTAAATAATTGGACTACTTTATAAGAATATCTAGGCAAAGTTTCACAGAGAAAGATTGAGAGATTTTGAACATGGTCTTGAATGCTAAATCAAATTACAAATCTGGATGTCACGCCATATACATGGATATCATTAATAGATAGAGGGAATGACTTATTCAAAACTGGAAGATAATAAAAAATACTAAACATATTCTGGGGAAAGGCATGTTAGTCTACAACTAAGGTTTGAAGGAGAAGGGCCTAAATAACAACAACAAACAATAATAATATTTATCTCAAATGAATAGGCAGTGTGGCAATCAGTCACAAGATAATTATCCACTAGATATTTCAGTTTCTCTGACTTAATGTGTAATCAGAGAACTCTAAAAAGCCAAAAATTAACCTTCTTAGTAGTTGTCCAATATATGGTAATCCTTGATGCCATAAATACACCACCAATAAAAATAAACACAGTAAGTTGTCTTATGTATTTGTGCATATATACACACACTCATGAATATATGTAGTGATAATAATCAAAGCAAAAGACATTATTAATTTGTGAGTAAAGGGCATGGGAGAGGATCGGAAGAGAAAAGGGAAGAAGGAAAGTGTTGTAAGTCTATTTACTTTATGATGTATTTTATAATTCCACTAGACATTCTGAGTCACCTGTGTTTCTCCACTCCCTTATAAGAAAGAACATCACATTTCTACTTTTTTGAACTGCAATTTTTCCTCTGTGGGACATTGCAAAGCTCTTGCCAAGAAAAAGTGTGTATGCCTGCTGCTCATTCCTTTCTCCCTTCGTTTGCCCATTAGAACTAATCAAACAGTAGTACATAGAAACACTGGCACTAACCCCATTTTGCTTTCCTGATTTTTCTCTTTCTTGTTTCTCCAAGTCCCAATGTTTTCTCATATGCAACATTTTCTTTGGAATATAGCCTCCAGCCTCCTGAGAAACTGTTAGCCACATCAGCCTTTCATTTCTCAAAGTTAAAGGACTGCTGCTTTCCAAACATTACTCTTGGTGTTCTTTGTTTTCAAATCTGTTGTCATTGTGTGTGTGTGTGTGTGTATGTGTGTGTGTGTGTGTGTGTGTGTGTGTGTGATTGAAAATAAGTCAAAAGATTATTTAATCCTCATTCTGTAATACAACTTCAAATGTGTTCTACAAATGTAAGTGATCACCATTACTAAGGATAAAACTTAAATATGTGACAATTTATTGTTTAGTGATTCTTCATGAGAAAACCAAAAGCAAATATTTCWATGAGGGAATATGTGATATAGTCACAAAGCATGATTTCAATGAGTTATGCTGGCATATGAGACCTACTGGAGTGTCTTGGTTTGCGAAATTAAGAGTGCTTTTTACCTTTCTGCACCTCCTGTCACACAAGATTAGACTGGTTCCTTGGTGAGATCAAATTGTCTCTAGATCAAAGACAGTGCCTTTCTCCTTGTCAGGTATGCCTACCTCAATTTTGTTTGTAAAGTTAGTTTAGCCAGTCCCTTCCAGTTTTACAAGATTATCTATATGGGGACAGGATAGGAGTATATAGTCCTTTTCACTCTACATTACCACTTTTTACAATAATCTAGGAGTTAATGACACTAGGTAAATATGAGCAAACTGAGTCTATTTTGGTTATACTTTGAAATTAAGCCTAGTGGATTATTATATTTCATCTTTTTAATAAGAAATATGTGGTGCATTTCATACAAAAGCACTAAGCCGTGGAATCACCAAAGCCTTATACTCCTTTTGTTACCACTCACTAAAATAATGGAGGACAGAGAATATCTATTTTCATATTATATCTAAGAAAATATTTAGACAGGTTCAATACACAGTGACATGATAAGCCCTTGCAATGTGTGTTCTAAATCATCCTGTTATTACTGGATACATCTATTAGTTCAGTACTTTCTGAGACAGCCATAAAAAATGATAGCCTTCATTCTGTGTTAAAGAATAAGAAAAATTGGCAGGTAGAAAACCATGTTGATTCCACTAAAATAGTAAATGCAAAGGGCTCTAGAGATGAGTTATAAAAAATTTTATGGGTGCTGTAAGTCTGTTTCATATTTATAATTACCATGAAGACAAATAATCTTTAATTAACCATTGTTTTAAAAAATGGAGTATGCTTTGATTGTCAAATTGAGTTTATAATATGGGTATCAATGTCTATTCCTTGTAATATAATGTCTCATCTTGACCTACTCCTAACAGGACGTAAAATTATCATTATTCACTTTGCATGTATGAAAAACTAACTCTCAAAGCAACTAAGTTTCCTTTGGCTAAAATCACACAGCTGTTGAGGTCAACATAGTTGACCATGCTATACCTGAAACCTAGGTGCAAAGTTCCATTTCTTTGATGGCATTTAGTAGAAGGTATAGTCATGCATACACATTGGTTACTTTCCTAAAAATAGATTCTTTGTTAGCACATATAGAGCATGGATATAATGAGCTGAATTCAGCCCAACTTAAAATTTCCTGGAGTTTATATTTCAAAAGTCTGGGATCGAACACACCAAAAGATCGGTTTTTCTCATGAAAACAGGTTACGGTCACGTTTTTCATTTACAAATATGTTAAGAAGCTGTGCTTTTGCCATATTCTTAAATGAGTAACATATGATACAACTTGTTAGAGGACATGTTTTGGTTCATAGGGTTTCAGAATTTCTGTTACTTTGCTGGGATAACTTTAACAGTATGTTCAAATAGCACAGCAAATAACCAAGAGTTTTGTGGCCAAAATCCCAACATTATTATGATAAATCTAGGTACATATGAATGACTAGTAAAATTTGAACCCAAGAACAAGCAATTTGAGGGGAAAATATTTCTCTCAAATGCTGGAGCTCCTGGAATACATTAATTTCACAATTTAGTATGTGTAGGTGATAAATGTACTTAATAAGGAATAGATAGAGTCACTGACTTTTTTCATAAGTAAAAAATAGATAAATCTCATAGTACAAAGGAATGCTGGAAAGTGATATACTGTCTACTGCAGAAAATACCTGTGTGAATATGAATACCTAAGTTTTTAGGTGATATAAAATGAAAGGGTGGTAGGAAAAAAGACCTTTTTAGCTAATGGCTTTAAGGATGAAGGGAAGTTGAAGTAAGGCTCTTGAGTAATCCATGTGTTGATGGAAAAAGTATATCTTAGCCTCCTGAAAGGGACTGCATAAAGACCCAGCTTCCTATGATATTAAGGTACCATGGCAGCTCACTGTTTCAAATGGGGGTCATAATGGGATTTTAAAAGTATTAAAATTTTATTGAAAAGTTTAGTATTGGCTGCCATGTCATAGTTTCAGGGATCACTGTTCCGATAGAATAGCTCATGAGTAATAATTTCTGGAGCTGGGCAGAAAAGTGGCACTGTCTTGAAATTACAACTATTCTTTGATCTTCTTGTCTGTATTCATTCAGGACTTCACATAAGCTTACTGGAATGATTTTCTTTCTCTTTTACTATTTTTTTTTGTCTGAGAAGTTCTAACAGTCTTTCCATGGAAACGTGCCCAAGAAACTGACAATAATGTTCTCCTGAAAATTGAGGCATCCAAATGGTCTTTGTATAGCTATACTTATTTATTAGCATAAATGTAGCCTTCAGATTCTTGGTAAGATAGAAGAATCTAATTTCATTCTCACTCAAGTTTAATAGGTAAAATGGGTTCACAGTACAGACTTTAGTCTGAGTTCACAATATATCTTGGGTCTGTGTAGAGAAAAATTGACTTTTGAATATTATGTGGAAAAATTTGTCCATGATCAAACATAAAGTGTTATGGCACATTTCAAGTTTTCCATTGGACTCTTATACCATGAATTATGTTCACTTGTAGAAAAACTCCTTAAACAAATGTTTTATAATACCCTATATTTCTTTTATGCATTATTGTTTTTCATTCATTCAAGAAACATTCACTAAGTGCTTATTGTATTAGATACTATTGTAGGAACTAGAAACCTACCTTGATAACATCTCTCTGTTGATAGAAACAAGATGGTAAAAAATCATACATAGGAAAATTAGAAAAGAGAATTTTTAATATCTTCTGAGGGAGCAGAGAAGATGTCTGAGAGTTTCTGGGGTATTTCAGAAGGCTTTTCCAAATAACTTCTATGCTAGGTCTTAAACTAGGTTGTGAAATTTACATGATTCACACTCAGAACAAGTTAAAAGTGGGCTTGATGATGCTGGGAACTCATAATACTAAGTAATTTTGGAAGTGTTATGAGGAGAAATAGCTGGAAAAATCAAGAGTACTATGCCAGTTCCTTGTAATAAGGCAAAATTTTAATCCATTTAGAGGTATACGATTGAAGCTTTGTGTGTGATGACTTTAGAAAAGTCATATTAGGAAGAAAATGGCAGGAGGATGGGAGGAAGGGTGTCAGAAGCCTCAGTAGGCTGCTAAGACTAGAGACAGGAGATCAGTCAGTAAACTGTTGAAATATGCCAGGACAGAATGCTAGCAATTTGAACTAGGACCATTTCTGAGATATACTTTTAAGGTTGATTCAATGGGATCAAGTAGCCAATTACATGGGCTATTAAGAGCAAGCTAGATGAGAGATATAAAATGATGTTGAGGTTGTACAAGGTAGTGGGACCATTACACAAGACTCCTTTTTTAATATTCAGATCTTCACAAAGTGGATATGTTTTTATTTTTATCTCTTTTATTACCATACAACATTATGTCATAGGTTTTAATGTTGTTATGTTAATGGTTACATAGTACTTCTTGTGTAAAGCTATGTGCAAAGAAACTTGATTACTTTTATGCATCTATGAAGGATTTGTTCCCTACAAATGAGAGGGGTTTTTGACACTGAGAACTAATATCTCATCTCAGAAGAATTTTATAGGAGTTTACACACATCAGAAATTATATTGGATATTTCTCAAAAAAAAATCATGGGCATGAAGGCTTTCAGTTTTAATGAGAGTTGTGACCTTTGCTTTTGCTCTTCCTAGCTTTCTCTTCTTTAGACAGACGCTGCTAGCAATAGGTACAGACTTAGAATGAAGACTCGTGGTGCCTTTGCACTGAGCCTCAACCCACTGGATGGAAAATTGTGGGATAAATCATGTCCTTGGAATTTGATGGAGCTAGTATAGTGTTATTTCACTCAACTGTTTAAATTGTTATCTCAAGTGTTACTTGATGTATTTTATGATTATGGTCATTGAATTCCAGTAAGGTCTATGAATTTTTGGTAGTAGAAGATAGACAAAAGAATACAATCAAGTGTGTAATATTTTAGAGTCTGCAGTTTGTTGGGTTGTAATTGTGGTTTTCTAATATAGAGAAATTGATCATAATGTGCTTGCTTAAGTTTGCTAATCCACTCCTATGTGTTTGAAATTCTTTCTTTAGTGCCTATACATTTTCTTATATTTAATCACTATAAACCTGAAGAGTTTAGAAGTTGATTGTCACTTTTTACAGTGGAGAATCCAGAGGCCAAATAGGAGTTTTTTGATTGCCTTTTATGGCAATCACAAATTTATAACTCTACTCCCAATGCAAGGCAGTTAGTTAAAAGAGGGATAAAGGTCAACACTTTAAGAAATAGTTCATACTCAATTAATACACAGTTGAAATTGCACTATGTCTAGAAAATAGAGTAATCATTTTCTTTTGAGTAGGGCCTGGGGAGTGCTGGCAAGTCTGATGATAACAATGGTTCTATTTATGTAATGAGAAAGGATCTTCATACAGGAGGAATTTCACAAGTTTACTCGTTCATTCACAACACATTTTCAATCTTTTGGTCTGCACATTACTTATTCTGGAAACCTTTCAAGGTCACAGATAGAACCTTAACCTCAACTGGGTGCTTCAAAAATAAGTAGATCATGACACTTGACTGTTTTCCATACTTTGGATCTACAGATGTTAGTTCTGTGTTTAGTATATCCTTGGAAAATTGAGTACAGCCATTTACGAAAACATCTCACATTTGCATTTTGGATTAGACCTTAGTGCCATTTGAGAATCTAACTAAAGACAATCATAGATAGCTGCTGCCTATTTTGCAACTTTCTTGGAATTACACTTTAAAGGGTAACATGACTGAAAGGCTGAGGCCAGTGCCACACACACACACACA
>BDUI01000198.1:374374-385052 GCA_002335545.1 Apodemus speciosus
CAGCAGTGTAGGAGAATAGGAAATGGATTCTTAGCTGATTTTATGACACCCTGTCCTACTGAAGCATTCTTAATGGCAAGTGCGAGGCCAATCCCCATTCATATCACCAATCAACTAAATTTTTATTAGCACATCTCTGAATGCTGTCTTAAGTTTAATTCTCATTTTTTGTTACCTGCCTTCCTGAATGTGTAAAGCCTGAGGTTATATGACATTAACTATACGTTTTATCACTTCCATTCACTGGAGGAGGCATATTTGTAAATTCTGAATGTTATTTATGTGATATCTGATTTCAACTATGACTCAACAGGTGATTATTCCTTATACACATACAAGTCGAAACTAGTTTATAAACACCATAAGCACTATATTGCTGAAAAAAGCACTCAAATCTCCAAGGAAATCAGTAGTCTTAAAGATGAAAGCAATACAGCTAGCCTTTTCTTGGCCATTGTGAACAACAAAAAGTAATTTCCTGGAAAAGTTGATCCAGCTATTCATCCAGTTATTAATATTGAGCACATCAATATGCATAATATAGTTTTAAACATTTTTAGGGCTCAAAAACGTTAAAAGACATGATCATTTTTATTTGAATTCAGTTAGAGTGAAGGTTACACTTCAATTCTCATTAACCATATTATGTTATTCAACTGATTGAATCTCATGGGTATCATGTATATGACTATAATTAAACAATAATCATAAGAAAATAGGTGTGTGGAAGTGTGATAACAAAGTAAAAATATAAGACAAGACTTTCTTAATCTGGGGTTTTTGATTGACTAGAGATTTCTTTGAATTTCACAAAAATTCATACTAAGGAGTTTTATTAAGTACAACAACTTGCTAAGTGAACAAATCAACACCAGTAGGCTTTGGCGAAGCTTCTCCTCTATGCACATTTTTACATTATATCTTGGGAAACCAGGAAAGGGGATAACATTTGAATGTGTTAATAGGAATCATTCAGTCACATTTTTTTTTAATTTTTATTAGGTATTTTCTTTATTTACATTTCAAATGTTGTCCTCTCCCCTGGTTTCTCCTTCAAAAACCCCCTATCACTTCCCCCTCCCTCTGCTCACACACCCACCCACTCCTGCTTCTGTGTCCTGTTATTCCTCTACACTGAGGCATGGAGCCTTCTCAGAACCAAGGACTTCTCCTCCCTTTGGTGACTTACAAGGCCATCCTCTGCTACATATATAGCCACGTGTACTCTTTGGTTGGTGGTTTAGTCTCTGGAAACTCTGGGGTTACTGATTGGTTCATATTGTTGTTCTTCCTGTGGGGTTGCAAACCCCTTCAGCTCCTTCAGTTCTGTCTCTAACTCCTCCATTGGGGCCCCTGTGCTCAGTTCAATGGCTGGCTGAAAGCATTGCCCTCTGTATTTTAAAGGCATTGTTAAACACTAAACCTCTTTTTCTATTCTCAATACCTACCATATTTTTATGTATTTCCATCAAAGACAAAGGAATTGTCTACATGGCTAGACTATTGTTGAGAGCTGTTATTTCTCATGCTGCTCTACCTAGCAGAGAAATTTGGATTAAAAAAAAACCTCAAAATGTTAAAATTATGAATGGTCAGAGAAATATTAGCTGAGGAAATATAAGCCCACACTGAATTCTTAGAATAAGACAATCAAAAAACAAGCTGAAATGTTTAATTAGCATATTGCTGATCATGATGGGTTAAGAATACATGCATCGATGTGTAGATGTACAGGAACATAAGAATGTTATAAAATTGAGCATTAGTGGTTATCTTATTTTACTCTCCCTATTGGAAGGCTTCAGACTTTCATACTTCTTCTGCACAGCTGATAATGGACTTCAAAATGTATTTTCCATGGTTTATGTTGACCTACTAATGAACAGCTAAAGATTTATGGTCCCCCGTCCATTCCCACAAATAGTATAATGAAGGCAGCAAGATTAGCAGTTCAAGGCCAGCCTGGATAACATGAAACTCTATTTAAAAAAAGAACAATAATATTTTTCAAATTTGGGTAGGAACATACATATTTACAAAGAAGCATGCATAAACACATGCTCACAATCATATGTAAAACAGTGTTGCAGCAGATGACACATAGTGCAGTTGTTATACAAAGTGATGATGTATGTAGCTTTATAGACATGACATTTGATGTGGATATTAAAGGAGGGCAGCAGTGGGTGGTTAGCTTTAAAATCAAAGTTATTCAGCTGGTCATTGCACAGGTGACTCAGATTGGCTTTGTATACTGTGAGCATGTTGATTCCTAAGCTTAAAAATATGCAAACCCAATTTTAAGAAAAGTGGTGGAATTAATTCTTATTATACACACAAAGCCCTTCTATTGAGCTTTTCATTGCTTTGTAGTTATTATCTCCAAAATAAAATGCATAATTATTTGAGTACACTTTTAGCACACACACCATGTGGGCTAAGCATGCTCTTGACATCTAAAGTCCTTTGAATGAAAGTGAGAAAGGCCCCCTGCTTCCATGGTACCCATGAAGTGAACCTTAATCTCCCAGGTTTCAAGAGAAATAAAAGATTGTCAGACCAGACTGCTCCTGAGAAAGAAGCAAAATGCAAGACCTGGAGAGCAGCAAGGAGGTCTTGCCAGAAATAAGGCAACCAGTAGGTATTTGTTTCATGGAAAAAGGGGTGGGTGTGTGAATGTACGGATGGATGGTTAAGCAAACCTAATGAAACACTAAGATTAGGATCTATATACCATTTTACCAAAGCATACTTGTTTACATGAGAAAGAAATCTATTTTTAAAGAACAAAATACTTGTGACTCGTGCCAAAATTAATACTCATTTCTGTATCATAAACTTATAAGAAGCTTCCTAAATTGATATTGAAGTGGGCAGATGTTGTCTTGCCTTTACTTGAGAAAATCCAAAATGCTGGTGATTTGAGTAAATAGCAATTGGTAAGCATTGTGTATTTGAAAACTGTGTCAGAGAACAGTGAATGATTCATAATAACTGCAAATCATATGATTATCATTTTCATTATTAGAGGCAAACATTTTAGAGAATCAAGAATGGGGGAGGTTATATGATGTATACTAAACTGCATTCCTGGTGAGTTAGTTGGAAGTGTAATAGAGATAACTATCTTGCTATTCTAGGTAATGGTTCTTGAGTCTTGTGCTAGTTACTTATATACTGAATAATGTACATCTATTCACCAAACTAAGTCCATCTCAGTTACCTCAGAGGGAGAAATAATCCTTGATTTTTTAAGAACTTCTGAGAAAATTTCCTATGGTTCTAGATGTACAAGTGCTGTACACATTTTAAATTATCTTGTATGTATAGGGTGATTTCTTAAGTAGACACCTCTAGAGGTTTTTACCTGTTCAATCAAAATATGTATTATTTTCAATATTTGTGGTTATGAATATGAAAGATTAATTTTCCATTGTACTCAGTGACTAAATTGGTTGACATTTGAAGTTAAACCATAATGCTTTGAGCTCTTGCTTTGGATATTCATAAACTTCTAGAGGTACCAATATGGATGTCTTTGTGTTCTTGTGAGCTGGCAAGCTTGGAGTGGTACTGAGTTGCTGTTATGGTAATTTTGCCAATGTGCATTTAGCATAGGTATTAGGTGAGAGACATGTCTTTTAAAATAGGGTAAGTATCTAGGCCCTATTTTCAGCTCTCTATTGAAGAAGGATTAAGTACAGATTTAAACAGTATGATTCCTCAAATACGCTATCTTTCATAAAACACAAACTTTCTCTTAACAGTCCCTATATCATTCTTTTCAAAGTATTAGATATTGATAATTAGAAATGTACTTAGAGCATCTCTTCTTATAAAACATATTACCCAGTAGAACCATGCTTTCTGTTTGACTTTTCACTATCCAACTACATTTGTTTCTGGTATACATTAAATCCAGGTATATCAAATTCTTCAGACATTATTCTGGGAAGGTCTATATTGATATGTTAAATGAAATAGGTGTGTCAACAATTTAAAGATGGAAGACAATAAGAGATTTAAGAATACTATTGATGAAAAGGAAGCTATGGAGGATATTTTTTATTAAGAGTATCGCCATTATTGTTATAAAATAATTAATGAGTATAATCACCCTAATCAGAATGATTGTCACTTAAGAAACAGAATTTTGAATGCTGATTTCTTTGTATTTAGCAATGCCAAACAATTTTAATTCTAGTGGAAGATTTTGTTATCTTTAACTTTGTGCCTTTAGTTTCAAATTGTGCATAGTCATGTAGTATTATTATGTGGAAGCTCAAAGAGATTTTGCAGACAGATATCATACATTTCTTTCAAATGGCTTTAAACAGATATATTGCAAGTTTGACAGATAAAGGAATCGTGCATAAATTAATGATCAGAAAGCACATTTATAGCCTGGGCCCTCCATTTAAAACACAAATTCCTGTAACCACTTAAAATAGCTGTCAGCAACAGGGACCAGAGGATAAAGGTGATAGTTGCCAAGTCTGATGACCTTAATTTTATTCCTGAAACTCACGTGGTAGAAGGAGCGAACTGACTTCTGCAAATTGTCCTGCAGCCTCCACTCCCACACCTTGGCGAATTTGTATGCACAAATGCACATGCAACACACACACAGACATATGCGAAAATAAATATAATAAAATAGGCTTTCCCCAACTTTGAACAAATATATACCTGGCCACTTCTATACCAGACTTCATCTTTTTGGAGCAGAGCACCCAAGTTTTAAAGTGAGCCTCATGGTGCAACCATTGGTGTGCAAAACAAGCATAGGAAGAGCACCAATATCAACTAACTGGACCTCTCAGAGCTCCCAGGGACTAAAGAACCAACCAAAGAGTATACATCAGCCAGTCCATGGCTCCCACTATATAGTAGCAGAGGACATCCTTATCAATGTGGGGGGCACTTAGTCCTGTTAATGCTTGTTGCCACAGTGAAGGGGGATGCTGGAGGTGTGAGGCGGGAGTGGGTAGGTGGGCAGAGGCGAAGGAGGGGGGGAAGGGATGGGGATATGCAGAGAGGAGACCATGAAAGGGGACTACATTTGAAATAATATAATTATAAATATTATGTAAATATAAATAAAATATAAATATAATTATAAATAATCAATAACAATAAAAAATCTAAGCAGTAGCTAGCTAAATAAAAATTTACTTGCAATTATTTTGTGAAATAGAAATAAAATCATTTTGACTAAAAATGTGAAATGTCAGGTAGATTTTAGTTTTCTCACCTGGACCCATGTGGCAGAAGAAAAGAACCACATGATTATTGCACTGGTGTATTGTTGGAAAAAATGGAAATCATTTTCTTTTAATTAAAATTGCCATCTTTTAACCTTGATCTTATTACAAATCATTTTTCCATAAGCATTATATATATTTTATGTTAAGAGAATAAAGTAGTTCTTAAGTTTTAAATTGTAACTGCCAGTTTGAAATTAATGTGTACTTGTTAAAAAGCTTCACACACAKACACACACACACACACACACACACACACACAAACCTGCACACATGCAAACTGACACACACACAGACACACTAAGCATTTAAGTGAAAATTTATTATGTTAAAACCCAAAAACAATTTTGGGCCAATTTACCCTTTACCATAATCTTAGGCAATGAGAAGTGTTCTGCTAAGCTCTCTGTTTTGCTTATATCTTGATGTTTCCTCCTTGGGGAGAAGAAAGAAAAAGTAGATAAAAAAACAATGTCCATGACTGAAAATAATTTTATAATTAGAATTGTATAATTTCTATATTATTTCAACAAAATCTAAAAAATTAACACAATTATGCAATGTCACGGCAATAAACATTGGATAATGCTAAAGGAATATACATAGGGACATCTGTGATATTTGCATAGAGATTTCAAATTACAGTAATTAACATAAACAGTGATTCTATTCTGTTTTACTATAAATTTGATACCTTGAATATAGGAGAAGGCATTCAGTGTTATGAATATTAAATAAAAGGTWTGAAATCTTGAATATATAAGTGAATCTTATTGAAGAAATAACAGTTATTCTTTACATAAGGAACAGTATGGTTTTTGGAAATTAATTATTGTAGTTGTTAAAACTCTCCTTTCTAACCACCTATCATGACACATTCCCTTTATAAAATTACAAACCTATTTAATTCTTCTATAAACTCTCAGTACTTCGATATAAAGTTTGTCCAGATGAAAAACCTGTCCTTTTGTATTACATGCTTGTGTATTCCTGTAGGCACACAGCACATGCCTTTTCTCTCACAAACTCAAACTAAGTTTCTAGGGTTTTGTCTCAGGATATTTGAAGCCAAAAGTATTATAAAAAGTTCAATTTCAGAAATAGCTGAGATAGAATTCCATAGTAGATTAGTGGTGAAAATTATAAATTCTATGACATTTAACCAAATCCAAATGAATGTGTGTGTGTGTGGAAATTAGCAMAATCATAACTTAATGTATTTCTATTCTGATGTATTTAATACATACAAGAACTCACAGGATAAAGTTGGTGACTTTATTTTACATGTGATGAATGACAGGTTGAGAAATGAGAGATGCCAGGATTTATACCTAGAATTCTAATTCTCGCATAAATGTTTACAAAAGCAGTGACCTTACCCTTTACTCTTCAATCAGAATACATCTTCTCATTAGTACATAATAACTGAGCATCTACTACTGTGTAGTTGCCTGTATGTGTTACTTTTCATTAGCTGTGAGTTAAACTGCTCCCAGCCAAGGACAATTTAAAAAGGAGAGGAACATATATAATCAAATAGGTAAAACAAAAGTATCTTCATCAAATAGAGAACTGGAAATTGTGAAACTTAAGGAGTTATTTTTGTGTGTTTGGCTTCTTAGAGACACTTGAATCTAATGGTTCTGTTTGTTTCAATGGGGATGAGCAGAGGAATTCTCTGGCTGTATTTAGATGTGTGCATTTTCTGTGTTTTTGTTGTAATGTATCAGCATTTTTGTAGGAACAGGAGGCAAATAAATACAAGTATCAATTCTCATGTTCTATGATTTCCATGTTTAAAAACAGACCAAGAGAGATCACATTTCAGTGGGAAGGATTTCAACATGTGGCCAAGACTAAGTATTTAAGCAGAATTTATTTTCCACTTTGACATAAATTTGAATTCTTTGGTGAGCCAAAGTAACCTATTTGGATTACAAAAATTTGAAGTTTTCCCATGGAGGTGTCATTGTTTCTTTATTTTGAATGAGAGTGATTCAGATTCAAATCAACATGTTGATTTGGCAGCAACAGAAAATTTAGAAGCACTTTTCATACTAGAAAAAATGTTGATAGGCATATTTCCAAATATCATTTAGCTGATGATGTTTAGTGTTTTCTACATATTTAGTTTGCTCCTTAAGGTGATATTGCTACTTAGGTAAAAGCTCATTATCCTTAAGCCTCTGGCTTCCCTTCTGTTTAATTCTTCCTGAAACAAGCAGGGTGTGTTTCCTGGGATCATTCTAAACAGAGTTTTTCTCTTCATGGCACAACTGTAGACTGATGCTCAAGCATTTGCTCTAGCTAAGGAAATCTCACTGTAAAGGATTTGGACTTCCATACGGTTCAGTTTTTCTCTCCTTGCACTCTGTCTCTTCCCCTTTTTCCTTTATTAGAGACCTACTGTGTGTTGGTTCTTTCTACATAGAGTATGCTGTTTTTTAGATATTTCTTTCTTGAACTACTTGTTCCAGAATCCTTGTGTGCCTTTCCTGAATTTGTCAGCGTCTTTCAGAGTCTGTTTTTCTTACTTCATCCTCACCTTGCCCTGGTACTTTCTATGTTGCAGCCAGAGACTGTTTTTATTGCTAAAATTTTCTAGACAAGGAAGCCATAGGTCTTGGCAACTTTTGACTTATTCCTTATTCTACTTCCTAGCTTGTCCCAACATCCTCTCATCTAGTGTTTTCTAACTATAAATGAGCCAATATTCTCTCTCACCTTCTTGTCTCATTCTATGCTTTTCATTTTCCAGTGAGACTTTATAGTGAGAACCGTGCTTGTGTTTCAGCCATGTGAAATGCGTGCTCTACTTAAGCATGTCTCACATTGGAATTTAATTGTTTGTTAGTGATTCTTCTGCAGTAACCTGGAAACTCTTTGAGGATGGAAAGTGTATATGACTTAATTTCCTAGTATATCCCTCACACCTACCTAGCACAGTGCTTAGCATTTATGAAAAGTCCCAATTAATAATAACTATGACCTTTCTTGCTGTATTAGTTTTCTAGGCTAGACATAACAAGTACTACAAGTCATGCCTTTCAATTGAATTACCTTTTAAAGATGTTAATTCAAAAGCAAAACTTATTCTGAGGAATTTCTGGGTTTTCTTTTTGAACATAGATTATTTGTGGTCATATGATTTAGCTATATGCCTGGTCTTTCAGATGCTTACACTCTAGTAGACCATTTACTGTTTAAGACTTTCTTACTACATACAAATAAAAATATTTGCACTGCAAACGACCCAATAGCCAGGAAAACAGTCACAGAGTATATAGACTTTAAACATGAGTGTTTTAAGGCCATTTGGATCTGTAAACTTTTTTCTAATTAATAGATTCTACTGGCCTGCTTGCTCCAGCAGCAACAGAGTATTCTAAGGTCCATAAATAAATATCTTCTGTTAATGTCAATTTTTTTGTCAGACCCTAGGCATTTTCTTTTCTCCTGGAACCAAAACACATTTTAATGATCTAATATGTGACTRTTGCCAGAATACCATATTTGTGTGATACAGTCTAAGCATTCACTGTTTTGTACGTGTATTTAAGAAGCCTGAGCCTTAAGTCCTCTTAGTTGATTCACTTAGAAAGCAAACATGGATACTCAGAAACCATTTGTCTGAACTTGGTCTGTTTGTTGCCTCACAGATGATTTTTATTCATCATTTATTCATTTATTCAGAAACAAATTACCAATAGACAGTTCTCTGGTGTGTTGGATTCAACAGCACTAGTTATAGTCTTGAAACTCTCTCTCTCTCTCTCTCTCTCTCTCTCTCTCTCTCTCTCTGTGTGTGTGTGTGTGTGTGTGTGTGTGTGTGTGAACACCATACTAATATGCAGTAGGGCACTGAAATGGTCTCAAAAGATTTGGCTTTCTTTTTCAGCTAGGCTTCATAATTTAGCTATTAGAAAGTGTGTTTAAATCAATGGACCTGAAATATCCTTAGACTTCTTGTGTCCAGGAAAATGAAATTCATAAGTTCTTAGTTCTTCCAAAGGAGAAAGACTGATTCCAATACTAAAATATTCAAGGACAGATTGTCACTGTGAAAAAGCTAAATAGATTCACCAATTGAGATAAAAAATAATTGAAAAGAAGATCCCCCTCAACTGGTTAGAAAATATTCTTGTTTTTAGAAAGTAAATATCAAAGAAGAAAGTAAATACCTGGCAAATAGCACTTTCTGTTTTCAGCTTTCTGATTAGTCCAATGTGTTCTCTGACAGTAAGGATCATAGAGTCACCAAACCAAAGAAACAAAAGAGTAAGCTATCCCAGACTCCTTAGTTGGAGCCTCTTATTAGAAATTTAGTGAAATTGAAGTCCAGAGAAGAGAAAGGATGGAGACTTCCTTAGAAGCAGTAGGATGGGCAGCATGGTCACTAGAAGATCATGCTCCTACTAACTCTCTAGTTTTCTTTCATCACATTGCAATCAGCAGTGATCTTCCAGCTCCAGCAGATTACAGCTGTAAATTCCATTTAAAATGCAATAAAGCTTAAAAATTAATGGCATGGACTCAAGAACCAAATTGCTTAAGCCCTATACTCACTCCATGGCACCCAGCAAGATATTTCCTCTTTATATGCATTTTCTAGAGAAGCCAAAAGAAATCATCACATATTTGGTGACTTAAACAAACAAAAAAGTTTCACTTCCTCATAATTATGGTTGTCAAGACTCTAAAATGATGCTGTGAACAGAGATTTCTTCTGAGAGTCTCTTTCCTGGCCTTCTCATGATCTTCTATCTTTCTCTGTGTCTGTTTGTAAATATTTATGTTATTATATGCATCTTTTGGCTGCATACCTGCTTTCTGTCTTGAGTGTCAGAAGAGGGCATTGGATCCTCTAGAACTGGAGTTTTGGTCACTTTTAAGCTGTCAGATGCTATGGATGAAACTTGGGTCCTCTAGAAGAACATCCACTGCTCTTCACTGTTAAAGAACCTCCCTAGTCCTGTGGTATGTCTGTTTTAAACTCCTCTAATAAGAACATCCCCAGGGCTCAGGACAACTAGAGAAAATAAACAAAATCCTTTGAGAGACCTTAACTAAATTGACCTTGGAGACTGGCTTAGGCTGGGTGGTGCTTCTCCCCTTGTTTCTGAATAGTCCCTGCCATTTTAATCTGACCCCCTTGGAGATCCTCTTTGTTACCCCAATTCCTTTGTTATCCACTGGGCCTTCCCAGGAAGTGTACCACAGCATGAGATTTGGCTCCAACTGTCTGCCTTAAATGCTCCAGGCATGTCAGAGACTCCTTACTGCTTCCAGGCAGGTTACTGGATCTGTGTAAGAAGGCTTCAGAAACAGTTGCTGGAACCCTAACGGAAGAGACCCTCAACCAAACTGACCACAGAGACTGGAGTTTATTATAGAATAGCTCTCCTACCCTTTGT
>BDUI01000198.1:385902-397994 GCA_002335545.1 Apodemus speciosus
CTCCGAGCCAAGAGGAGGCTGACCTTTAATTCTCCTAGTTCTAAGATTAGAACTACCTCCTAGAGAGAGAGTGGGGAATGAAAGATCCTGCCTTGAAATTTTGTTTATTTACCCCCAGAAAATCCTGCTTTAGAAGGCCAGAGTGCCACAAGATAAGCCCTACTCTGTAGCCCCTACCCTGCCCTTTCTTCTTTGATCTATTCCAGGAAATAACCACAAAGGTTGTTCTGTATTCTACAGATAGTTGGTGTTTGCCCAACCCATCTTGCGGAATGCAGTTACACCCGGTCCCCAGGGGTGGGATGCATTACCTTATGATCTAACTGTAACTTCTCTACCTGAATTCCCCAAGCCCTTCCCCTTCTGCGGTTCTGTCTATAAAAACCCCTTCCGCCGGACACTCTAGGTCGAATCCCTCTGACCCTGCGTGGTTACGATCCGATACCAGTATACTGGCTCCCCCCACAAAAAAAAATCCTCATGCGGTTGCATCAAAAAAAAAAAAAAAAAAAAAGAACATCAGTCCAATTAATTATTTTCTTAAACATCTTGTTTGTGACAACAGTCACATTCTGAGGTTCCAGATATTAAAGCAGTTTGGTAGGAGGCACAATTCTGGACATAATCATATCATTAAGGCTGATTTATCTTGTCTACAAAGTAGGAAAGATTATAGGAGATCCTACAACAAGGGGTGTAAGCATTCACTCTATTGGGTTGACACAGAATAAGTAGAATCATACTTTGATATACTGAACCAGTACACTGGAAAATTTAATATAGAACAGTTTTGAAGCAGTTTGATTTTTAATCTACAGATATAGTAATAATATATTTTTTATTTTCAATGATATCATTGAGAAAATAGTTAGATTTTTAAATCTACTAGTTTAAATTTGTTAAATTGGGCCATTCCAAATGAATGGATATAATTTAAAACACATTGAAGCCACATATCAAAAACTTTGAGAACTAGAAACAGTATGCTCAAGCACAGTCCTGGATATGTCTCTGAAATGTATCTGTAACAGAATAAGGCATTCTAGTCTTGTTAGTGCTGTGACTATATAATCCTACAAGTCATAATTTAAGAAAATCTTCTTTGATTGGTTGACTAGCACTGTAAACACATTCTGGACCTATTACACTAGTGGATAAAATAACATGTGTATAATTTCATTTTTTAACATTTATATTAGTGTTTTAATTATGTTCGTGTGTATGCGAAGGTGTGTGAATATATGTATGTAATTTCATGTACTTATGTAGGCTAAAGGCATTGGATCCATCTGGATCTGGAGGTAGAGTCAGTTGTGAGCAGTCCGATATGCATGCTAGGAACCAAACATGGGTCCCCTGGCATATTTGGACATACTCTTAATTACTGATCCATTTCTTCAGCCTCTAGAATTTCAGATTTTAAAATACACTTCTTCCTTTGTTTGATGATTAAAAAATATTTATTTTCTATTTATCCTATATTGTGATAGTTGTGACCTCTATTCTCAAGAATGTTTAGAGATGGGAAAACATTGTTATAGTATAAATTGAATGAAAGATGTATAACCCACAGAGCACAAGAAACTAATTGTATTTATTTAAGAGAGCACACACAAAACACTTTACAGGAGATTTAAGTGAGGAAATAAATCATGGAATATGATCCAAAATTGACCAAGTAATCAACAATGCAGAAATTTTTTGTTGTGACACAAAGAACATACATAGGCTTCAAAGTATTAAAGATAACAATTGCTCCACAATAGCTAGGAACAATTGAAGCTTCATCTGAATTGCGGATAGTTATATGCAATGAGACTGAACATTTGTGTATTGGAAGACTAGACTTATATTCAGTAAACTAGCTAATAACGATGGGAACATTAGTAATTGATTGCAGTGTTTGTTCCCACTGATCTTTATTACAATTTAGAATCCACCTCAGCCCAGCCACTCAGACAACTGTTGCCAGTCAATGAAAGTTGGCCTCTATCCTAGCTGCAGGAGATACTAATTATTAATAAATAAAATTTTCAGAAAATTCACTTTACCTAAAAACAACTATTCTTAAGATTCATAATCCAAGACTGTATAAATTTTTAGCATACTAAACATTCTTTATTGCCTGATTTGTAGATGTGTTAGAAATATTCTTCTGGAGAATTGAGTTAGATCAGCTACAACAACAGGTTTATAAGAGTTCCATGAGAAACAAAGATTAGATTTCTCTGTTTTATGTTAAAAGGTTTCATTGGGGTCTTAACATTCAATGAAATTTACAAATTATAACATCATATTGTCATCTTTTGAATCTGGGTCTAGAATATTTTAAAAATGAATATATGGTTTTGCCAGAAACTATTGTATTATCTTTCTAATAACCCCAAAGAGAAAGTACTGGATTTACCCTGTCTTGTTACAAGSTAAGTAATTAGGTCATGGTGTATGATCAGCACTATAGATTATTATCACAAGACCTATGATTTATACACAGCACTCTGGATAATTTGACTTGCCATTCTTTGTGCTGTTTCAATATCCTTGTCTTATTCAAAGAGGAATAGGATCCTGTTAATAAGGTAAATTAATCTTAAATGACCAAGAATCATGTACTATTAAATTCTTGGAAGTTTAAACCACACTTAAGTTAATGCATGCACATAATTGTACATAGATAAATGTTGCATATAAATATATGTCCTATTTGCTTGCCTTGGTTATGTTTAATATATCTCAAGAGTCAGAAGATGCTACCAGTAATGCTACGATTGGTCTTTGGACTAGGATATGGGGATTTATTTATATTAAAAGTTTCCTTAGGAGTGCATTTGTGAGGAAACCCTTGCAAAGAAAATAGAAAAACACTTTAATGTTGCTCTGAGATAAGATCAAGTGTCAGGCTTCTATACTGCTGCATCAACCAATAATTGTTCCTTGAGGAAAGTTGTCACAGACATGTATTGGTAGCTCTTGATGGAGAAGGATAATTCCAAGAATGAAGACTCAGTCCTATGTAGCTAGTAAACAGTTCTCCTAGCAAAGGATGTATGAGTTCTTCTAAGTAGGAGGTCAGAGAAGACCCAGGTCACTTATGAGACTACATGAGCATCTACATAAATATGCATACTTTGCATCTGCTGRAAGCAATACTGATACTGATACATATAATAGGTGTTTAACTTAGGAATTACCATGCTAATTTTTTCATCATTTCCCAGCTGATTCTTCATACAGGTGAATTGTTTAACTGCACATTTTCAACTGATCTGATGTGATGCTTATTTCTGGCCTTCTGGATAAAGCCACTTGAAGAAAAGCCATAACTTTCTTTATAAAGATACAGTATAATATCTTTCACACATGTGGAACCCAAAGTCCATTAGATCTTGCCTGACAAGGGAAAGGTGGTTATTAGGTTGCCTGCAAATAATTCATTGCTTCAATGGAATGAATACGTCCATGAAAATTACAGTTGTTTAAATGAATGAAGTGCCCAAATATGGAAAGCTGTGAAGTTGGCTAGAAATGGCCTCCTCATGATCTCTTATGAAGAATGTTCTTTTAGTTAGAGTATCTTCAAGTCAGTTGTATGTTCTCTGGCTCTAATGTCTTTAAACTTGAAGGGATCTCTAGATGCATGAACTTCTGTGGTATGAGATATAGGAGGAAGAAGTAAAGTTTATAAATGCTGTAACTACTATGAATGAAACTTGTATTTTCACTCTACAAATAACACATTAGTGTCACTATACCTGAATCAGCCTCAGTATGTTTGAAGGGTTGATGCTTTAGCTCTAGAATGATAAATGCACATTGTGTGTGTGTATTACTGTTATCAATTATAACTAATATGCTTAAGAAAATAATAGTTGTCAGTGTTTGAGAGTGTGTTGCTTTTTAATTTTGAAAGTAGAACATCTGTTTTGAACCATAAAATAGAGGCATCATAAGGCACATTTTAGCTGCCATTTAACATGGCCACTTAATTTTCTTTGCACTGGGTTTTATTTCTACCCTCATTCCAACTCTATACACAATCTTCTAAATACAAACTGTATGCCACTGGAGGAAGGACCCCAACTATGAATGAGATAATGACACTCCAGGAGAACTCACGTACATGGAACCTGAAGACAGGCTTCAGGAATAACAATACCATCTGACAGCAAATAAGCAACACAGGAAATTTGGGCCACAACAGCTTGCTTGCTAGCCTAGCTGTCATGGTTGATTGGTTATTCTCATCACCCTTTGTTTAAAATCACTTCAGAATTAATTGGCGTTCATTAACAAAAGTCTTTGCTGTGGAATTGCAGAAACAGTCATTAATGTAGCTAATAAACATAAAAAAGAAAAAAGGTCCTATTACTGGGTCCCTACAGGCTGTTAACTAACATTTTGAATAAGAATGCATAAACATAAATTAAACATTTCTTAGACTGCTAAGAATGTGGGAATTTCACATGGTGGTCTATAATAATGCTTTGAATAAATTTGTTCCTTTTAAAAAGCATGGTCTAGAGAAAGTGATCTTGATTAGAAATCATTATGTGGGGTGGTCTATCTGAGGAGCCAAGCAAAATCCAGAAGTAAGCCACCTCACCAATCAGCAGATATTTTTCTTCAAACTAGAAACTTTTATGCAAAACCCAAACTAAAACTAACCTCCTGGCATTGCGTGATCAGTTACATAAAATCCCTCATTAGAAATACATACCCATTCCACAAAACAAAGAAACAAGTTTCACTTCTTTCTAAAAATAAATAACGCTTTCTTATTCAACTGCCTGAGATCTGACTTATTGGTGTTATCAACTCTTTAAACACAATGCATTAGAAACAAACTCCAGGCTGTTTTCTAGTGGCATTCCAACCTCTATCTCTTTACCTTGATATGTGATTTCTTCCTCATCATCAGAGCTAATACAGCATTTTAAATCTTTCTCTGACTTTTTCTTCTAGTGTCACATATACTTCTGCTTTTTCTATTACATTATCTTTTCTTCCACTGAGTCTCTTTACTGTCTCTTCCATTTTGAATAACCTATGTCATTCATTACATGGAGCATAACTTTATCTCAAGAGCCTTTATTTAATCACATTGTTATGTAAATTAACCTATTGAGAAGATCAAAGGGTCAAAAGGTTGGGGTGTGAACATCTTCAGGGAAGGCATTATTTGATCTCTCATAGTTCATCTTCTAACCCCTAAAAGACTCATGTCTATGCCATATGAAAAATATATTAGTTCCATTCCAACATATGTCTTAACATTTTACATGTTCAATTGATTAAGCAAGGCAAACAAAATAGATCTTGTTAAGGCACCTAAATCACTTTAAATATTCTCAAATGAGCAATCTTAGAGGATATATTATATATGTATGGTTTCTATGAGATATAGGTCCTATAATTCTACTTGTACATCTTAGTGAAATGCATTTTCCTTGAAGTAAAACATTTGTAAATACACTTAGAGTTTCATAGGCAAAAGTTACTTTCTATTGTTCTATCATGATATCCCACTTAAATGAAATAATTTCTTCTTACTTTAGAGTATAATCATTCCAAGTTGTTAGTTACTGTTGTAAATCAGCAATTAAAGGTGGATATTGCTTCTCCATCTACTGCAGAACTTGAGAGCACAAGTTCCAGAGATACACTTATTTTCTAGGTTATTGTTTATACAACTTTCTCTTACCATGTTCTCTTCTCTACATGTCAAAAAAACTGTTTTTGTAACTTCTCCAAATGGGTAGAAAATTTTCTTAGTTTTAGTTTCTCTCCTCAGACAAACTAGGTAAGTCTAGAATTCTGACAGTGTGATGAATCTTTGTATTTGAGCATCTTAGGCTATTGGGTTGTTAAAGGGTTAGAAGTAGTGTTSTACATGTAAGGCACAAGAATCTAGTCTATGGACATGAGCCATTTGTATACTTTAAAAGTTTCAGTGCATCTAGAAATAATGTAAGCATTCCTCATTTCTACTGTATGTCATAGAGTTAGCCTGAAAATGTTTTGTTGATTTATTTAAATACAAGTAAAATACCTGAACAGGTAACTTATAAGGGGATGTTGATATGTTTTAAAAAAAATGTCAGATCATTTCAGAAGGGCAAATGCTGAATATTTAAACAAAGAATACATTTATTATGATGACAAGCACAGACAGGAATATCTAGAGTACACATTTCAATGCTGGTGTCATAATAAAGTAGATTTAATATTAAAGTCTTAACTACTACAAAAGCCAGTCCTGATGTTATAAAGAAAAATTGTGTTAACCTTTGGTAATTACAATATACAATCAGGAAGACTAAAAAATGTTACTTTTGTTTATTGACTAGAACGTCTAAATGGCTTTAGGCATCACAAAACAATAAAAAGGTGGCTTCTTATTGGTCTTTGATCCATTTTAATTTATTTTTGATGTTGTATGCAGTTTCTGAATATCTTTTGTAGCTTGTAATAAAATAGCCGCAGTGCAATTTTGCATGTATGTCAAGTGATGCGTGACCTGGTATGCAAATTTAATACCAAGGTGCCAAAGCTGCATTCATGTTTCCCAGCTACCGAGCTGTTTAAAGCAGTTTAGAAATCAATGAATATGTAATATGAATGTGATAAGACCTAAATAAAACCCTATTTATCTACTATGAAAAAAGTATTATATACACAGAACACTTAGCACAAGAAGAAAACGGACAGAGTTTCCAATTATATGGTTTCCATAAACAAATGTTAAGCTATGTGAACTGAATAGATAATAATGTAGTCAGTTCTTCTACAATGTGCTTGAAACTTTAAAAAATTTACAGATGTAGTTCTTCTTCTCAAGATAGAAATAATATTAAATGTGAAATGAACCTATGGATTGCCCAAGTTCTAGTATTTCATCTACATTTTACCATAGCCTAGTATTTAAAGTAGGGTTGAAAAATTTTAAAATCAAGGTAAGCAGATATGTACTTTTTGAATTCTTACATTTTATTTTTCAGTGAGGAAGATCAGTTGATAGCAATGGGAGAAAGTGATAAAATCTTTCCTGTGGGTTTAAAGTGCCATCATGTTACTTGTATGCAGACATTGAATATTCTTCTATTCAGATGAGTATAACACTAATCTTCCTGTTGAAGTAGCCACAATAGTATCTTAGTATGTTAGGAGCTTTCTGACCAGATTTCATGTAGCCACCAGCTACACTGAGGACACAGATGGATTGGACAGGTGGAATTAATAGCAATAAATACCAGCTTTTTGTTATGAGAAAAATGTATATTTATTTTTCTCCAGAGGTAGTTAGAAAGGAAGCTATTATGTTTATATATGTTCAATGTATGTGTACACATCTTTACATTACTGTGCTTGTGTGAATGAGTAAAAGTGTACATATACACAAACATATACAATCTCTACTGTTTTATGATACTACTGCCAGTCAGATTGAAGACACATTTATTTAGAGGAAACTACAACAATATGACTAATACTGCRTAGAGCAGTCAGTGAAAATGTAGAGGTGGATTTTGAAAAGAACATCTATAATGCCAGATGGGTGTCAATGATATTTGGAAGAGTTTGGAGTATACCTCTCTAGTGGCTAAGTACTATCATAACAAAGTCAGAACAAGGTAGAAATGATAGGGCAAGTCAGGACTCTTGGAAGATAATGATGAACTTTCACATTGGTTTTGTACTTAGGTCCTTCACAAAGAAAATTAACTTCTAGAATCTTAACTCAGTTACATTCACAATTTGTCCTTAGAAGGTATACTGGAATAGATAGTACAAAATAGAAATGCAGTGGTACCCTGCCTTTGCATCTACCTTGCCATGTGTTTCCTAAGAGAACTTATTACTCATAAAATAACTCCAAAGAAGGCCACAGTAAGTATGAACTATATTCAATCCAATGTCAAGATTTTAGTAGTACACTTTGTGTTTGGTTTGTCATTGTCTTTTCTGTTCGAGGTTAAGTTCATAGTAATGTATGGATCTCACCTGAAGGTTATGCATTGCTTTTTAATGGGATGTGATCCCAGTTACTGCTTATCTTATTTAACAAATGGAAATGATATCAGGGTAAGTAATCAGATCCTCAAAAGTCTAATGACCTAACTGGGTGGTAGAACTGAGTGAAATGGGGATTTGGCAATTCTATGGGTCATTTCTTTGACAAAGACAGCCAAACTTCATAATTCAGACAAAAAATAATCTACTTTGCCCACTTTCATTGAACAGATGAGCTGAAAAATTGCCAAATCTCTATTTCCTGATGCTCTATTCAAATCAGCCTTCTTTGCAAAAGGGCCAGGCAAGCAGGCTATCTCCCCAGGTAGGCTCTCATACTTAGCTTAATTAAATGTGTGAGGTACCCAATATGTTGAAGTTATCCAAGAGAGTATTGAACTCTACATGATTCAAAATAAGAAACTATACCTAAGATGGGGAGGACAGGATGACCACCTTGTTCCTAAAGAAGCCTAGACTTGACAATGAAGCCCTCTTAATCTTCTTAGACTTCTGATTATTTGTCGATATCAACAAATTTGTTGATTTGTATGCTGATAAAACTACTATGACCATGGTCTTTTGTTGACTCTTCCTGGAAAAGATGTGAACAATGGGTGTTTGGGTATATAACTGCAGAAAAATAATAACACTTTTGTTTTGAAAGAACATCCAAAGATTCATTTTTTTTAAGATTGTAATTTAGTTCTGTTTAAACTACAGGCCAAATAGTTACCTATACTTAGCCCGACTATGTTTCTATACTTCTAAAGCTACTTCAGGTGACTAGGAAAGGTTCAATCACATTTTTTCTGGGGATGAAAATATTTCTACCTATTAGAGATTATAAGGTTCAAAACTAAGTAGAATTCAGACAGCAATATACCCCATCAAAATTCCAATTTAATTCTTCATAGAGTTCGAAAGAACAAATTCATTTGGAATAACCAAAAACCCAGGATGGCAAAAACTATTCTCAACAATAAAAGAAATTCTGAGAGAATCACCATTCCTGACCTCCAGCTGTACTACAGAGCAATAGTGATTAAAAAAAAATGCATGGTACTGGTATAATGACAGACAGGTAGATGAATGGAATAGAATGGAAGACCCAGAAATAAACCCACACAGCTATGGTCACTTGATCTTTTGATCTTTGAGAAAGGAGCGAAAACCATCATGTGGAAATAAGATAGCCTTTTCAACAAATGGTGCTGGTTCAACTGGCAGTCAACATGTAGAAGAATGCAAATTGATCCATTCTTATCTGGCTGTACAAAGCTCAAGTCCAAGTGGATCAAGAACCTCCACTTAAAACCAGATACATAGAAACTAATAGAAGAGAAAGTGGGGAAGAAAATCGAGTACATGGACACAGGGGAAAATTTCCTGAACAGAACACCAGTGGCTTATGCTCTAAGATCAAAAATTGACAAATATGACCTCATAAAACTGCAAAGCTTCTGTAAGGCAAAGGACATTGTCAATAGGACAAAATGGCAACCAATGGATGTCAATCTACATCTGATAGAGGGCTAATATCCAATATATACAATAAACTCAAGAAGTTAGACCCTAGAGAACCAAATATCCCTATATACATTCCATCCTTAATTAGAAAACTATGCTCATAATTTGGTAATTTTATACCAATGATAAGTGATAAAAGTTTAAAGAAATTCATATGATATTTAAATCATTATAGCAATTTCAATGAAACCCCATATTTAAATATAAATCATTATTTTCACATATTACCTATGTGTTTCTATTTTTACAAGTAGCTATAAAAACCTGAAATTATTTGAAAACTATTTGAAATATCACTAGTCTGCAGTAGAAAAACTTCTAGATTCATTAGTTTAGGGTGTAGTTTTCAGGGCGTCTTAATGGGAATAAACCATGGTACACCCATACCCTGATTTTCAACTCTCAAGTACAATTTACTTAGCAGTTGAATTGATTGATTATATTTGTGGTTATGTATATGTATACTAGCCTAAGACTTACTGTGAAATTTGTCAGCTTTGCCATGACCAAGCCATGAAATTTATCATCTGTCCCTCTAATTTACATAAATCTCCATTTATAGTAGTTGAGCTTGATTCACAAGCCAAAAGTATTAGACTAAAATCCTTTCCCTTTACATAGATTCATTTTTACATTGTATTTGCAGTGGAAAGGTAAATTATAAGGCTGAACCATACATAGATATTTTGACATTTATATTTTTAGATTTTATTTGATCTTAAGTGTGTCATCATTATGAATTCATTTGCTATTACTGGAAGAGTACTTAGGATAATGGATTCATTATGGTATCTATGTGAACATCACATGTTCTTTTATACATGCTCTACTGTAAATTTATTTCAATCTCACTTTAATTTAGAATTGCTTAATGGACTTTCACATAACTAAGGTTCATTTTTTTATAGTATAAACCTCCTAACTAAATTTTCTACTACTTGAAACTGCTGAATTATATGACTTAGAAATAGAAATTTTTATGTAGTCCCTTTGAGAATGTTGCCCAGTAGTACGTGGACCAAAGAAATGCAAGCAAAGACAGAACTGATACTAAACTAACTGTGTGGAGAGAAGGGAAATATTGCTTAAACAGTAGTTATTTTATAAGCTTTTGTGAGTGAAGTTCACTAGATAAGGCTATCCTAGGAAATCATTGGACAAACTTGATACATGCTCCCTGGTGCTTTTCTTGAATTGTGGTGATTCCAATACCAAACAGACACATTGTCCCCCACAATATCGTATCTTTCAAAAGGACAATGATATCTGCAGGTAAATTTATAATTTAAATATTGCACTGTGGAAATTTCACTGAGGGCTTGATGCTAAATTTAAAAGGGCCTCTATGTAGATGGATCAGAGGGAAGTTAAGTGGGCTTTCAGGTATTACCATGTAAATTCAAGCTGGAGATCTTAGGGAACAGTAAAACTTCCATCATAACTTATGTGAAGAAAAGGAAGAATCAAGCTTGTTCTCCCCAGTTCTATAGTAAATGATTCCTTTTTCATTCATGAAAGCTTCAGGGCTGCCAATTTTGAAGTCCCACCCTGAGGACACCATGCAAATCTTTCCAGTTCACAGTGTTCAAAAGAAAGGCTAGAAAGTCACTTAAGTGGGTAGTTTAGTAATTTTTCTTCTCGCTATATTAGTATAACTCTCACTGTGTGTCTCTAATTCTGGCTCTGTGTATGTGTTTGTATATCTCTACATCTAGTTTTCTTTTAGTGCTAGAAATTAAAGTCAGGACATTACCAGCCTTAAACATGTCATTGCTAGGAAAACAATTCTACTACTTAGATATATCTGATCTCTAGAGATACATTTTATTAAGTTTTACCTATTCATTCTAATCTAAAATGTGTGTATTGTAAGATAATATTAATTTGCCTTAGTTCTCTGTGAAAGTACTGTATGTCATTTTTATATTTGAAAATTCTATATATTATAATTAGGCATTTGACTTGCCCATTGAGAAAATAATATACTATTATACTATTACAGGAATCAGAATATTATGGTTGTCCAGCAGTGGTAGCTCACACCTTTAATCCCAGCACTCAGGAGGTAGAGGCAGGCAGGTGTCTGAGTTTGAGGTTAGGCTGGTCTGTGGAACAGGTTCCAGAACATCCAGGGCAACACAAACAAACCTGTTACAAAAAAGAAAGAAGGAAAGAAAGAAAGAAAGAAAGAAAGAAAGAAAGAAAGAAAGAAAGAAAGAAAGAAAGAAAGGAAGGAAGGAAGGAAGGAAGGAGAGAAAGAAGGAAGGAGAGAAAGAAAGAAAGAAAGAAAGAAAGAAAAAAGAAAGAAAGAAAGAAAGAGGGAGGGAGGGAAACACAGAGGGATGGAGAGAGGGAGAGAGGGAGGGAGAGAAAGAGAGAGAGAACTAAGAAACAAAGAAACAAAAAAGAAGGAAGGAAGGAAGAAAAGAAAGAAACAAATAAAATATATGGAAAAAATACTCCCCCAGCATGCAATAAGGATATATGCTCCACAATGTTCATAGCAGCCTTATTTATAATAGCCAGAAACTGGAAAGAACCCAGGTGTCCCT
>BDUI01000199.1:49065-60847 GCA_002335545.1 Apodemus speciosus
GCCTGCCTCTGCCTCCCAAGTGCTGGGATTACAGGCGTGCGCCACCACCGCCCGGCTCTTTTTCTTTCTTTTGTGTGTAAGAGAGTGGGCACATGCCATGCCCCTGTGTGGAGGCTGGAGGACAGTGGGATTTGCTTCTCTCCTTCCACAGTCTGGGTGGCTCAGGTTACCAGGCTTTGCCACCAGTGCCTCAGCTGCACTACCCTCAGGGCCTGTGTGCTGCTCTTCCTCAGAGGCTGACACAGGGTTCTGCTCTATTGACCAGGCCGACCTTCAACTCACTAAGTAGCCCAGGTTGGATTGAAATGTGTGGCACTCCTCCTGTACGCCCAGGTAAAGGTTACTAGGCACACACCAGCGCTAGCCATCTTCATCCTTGGGAAGCACTTTTCCCACATGCTCCATCCTCATTCCATACTTAACAGATACGGCACATCTACATAGACAGGGTGACCACAAATTCTGAGTGTTCGTCTAAGTTACTGCAGAAGTGTACCCGTCACTGTCACTATGCAGGGCTTACTACAGAGCCTGTTCTCACTGCTTTAACTCACCATGTGGATAGAAAGTAGGTGACCAGCCGCACACCTGGCCCAAAGCGGGTGACCAGCTGCACATGCCAGCCCTGCCTTTGTTGTATTCTTCTGTAAGACAGGATCTATCCTTGTAGCCCTAGCTGTCTTGGAACTCCCTATGAGAACCAGGCTGGACTCGAACTCACAGAGATCTGCCTGCCTCTATCCCCCGAGTGCTGGAATTAAAGGTGTATACCACTATGTCCAGGGAAAGAACTCCGTCTCTGTGGCTGACTAAAACCAGAGCCAAGTCCTCAGCCTTAGAATGTCTCTGCCCAAAAGGCGCCTGCCCACTCCCGCTGCAGCAGGAAGCAAGCCGTCAGCACTTGGGAGCAAATGCCTTCTGCGGTGGGAGCATCATTCAAACAGCAAGCCTTCTCTTCAGCGGCAGGCCAGCCACGCATCTTACGATAGGGCCGGCCATACAAATGAGCTGTGAAAGCGTACGCGCTCCAGCTCTGCCGTCCGTCCACTCCACCCACACTTAATTACCAGGTGCCTATATTTGCAAATGACAGATGCCTTTCCTCGGGGTAGGAGACAGCACAGTACAGCATGGGCTGTGCACCCATCGTGGAGGGCAGGGGCTGGGCACTGGCCTCACCTGTGCTTGAGGTACTGACTAATCAGTCAGTCTGTCTGTCTCAGTGTGAGCTCTGAAAAAAGTCTAACTCAGGTGTCACGCAACCAGGGGACTTCCAGTCACCGAAGGGTACAGGTCCTGAGAGTTCAAGTTCTCCTGAGCTGATCATGCATTTTAGACTGCATTTTATAATGTATTTTTGCAACCTCCCCCCCCCCCCCCCCAGCTCATCCTGTATTTCACATGCTACAGAACATCAGTACTTAGGGACAAGCCTGAGGCTGACTTGTATCTCCAAAGTGGGAAATGCTACAAAGCTTGTGGATGCTGAATCTAGCGCCTCCCACCGCCACCGCCACCGCCACCGCCACCGCCACCAGGGTCGGGGAGTGGCCCTAAGAACTATGGTGAGGGAAGAACACCTGTTCTGACATCTTGTGGCTGCAGCCTCTGGGAAGATCTACACACGGCCCACCCTTGTCATCATGTGTGCTGGCCTCTGCTCACACCAGCCCTGTGTTGTCAGTCAAATGCCAGGACACTGAGACTCCAGCATGGTGGGGATGAACACAGCACCTAACGCCCAGCTGTGCCCTCGGTACTCACCCTAACTCCCAGCTGTGCCCRCGGTACTCACCCTAACGCCCAGCTGTGCCCWYGGTACTCACCCTAACGCCCAGCTGTGCCCTCGGTACTCACCCTAACGCCCAGCTGTGCCCACGGTACTCACTCTAACGCCCAGCTGTGCCCTCGGTACTCACTCTAACGCCCAGCTGTGCCCGCGGTACTCACCTTCACTGGAAATTTCAGCTGATTGTATAATTCAGAAACTAGGAGATTATGACCAAGTGTCTTCCGCATTTTCATTATTCTGACTATAGCAGCGTCGATCTGGTACTGTCTATCCTGGAATACTCTCTCTGTGGTGCTAACCTGTTCTTCGACCTGGACAAGGAGAAGGGAAAATGGAAGGCATGTCTAGACGCTTTAGMGCCGCCCCGTGCTGACAGGCGCGGTCTGGCACGGCTCAGGCGGGCCTGCTCTGCTTTATACATTCTTAACTTTTCACACGTGTACAACTCTAACACTTAAAAGTGATTTTAAAAGTTGTGTTTTTCTTATAAGAATGCTTCTATCAACAACCTCCTAGCAGCGCAGGATGGTTGTAAGCCATACTGGGAACCAAGACCAAGTCCTCCGAGAGCGCGCGCATTGTTGTTAGCTGTGGAGACTCCCCTGTTGGGCCTCCGTAGACCACAGTACTGAGTATTTTGAGAACATTTTTTCTGCAGTAAACTAAAAGCCTCAGTATTAGCGACACAATCATTGTCTGTGGGAAGGGTAGCCTGTGACATCACTCAGGTAATTAAACTTGTTCTGCAAATTTGTTCTCCCATCTACAATTTGTAAGAACCCCCASCCCCCAGAGTAAACATTTCTAGGAAGGCACTAGAACCCTTCTAGTGTGTGTCAGCTTCAGGTCGAAGGGCATTTGATATAGGAAGGGATGATTTCAAACAGGGTTCTTGACTTTTACTTCTACTGATAACATAAAATCAAAGATATTTAAAAGGACACTTCTCCAAACTCTACACTTGTATCAGATTCAGATATGTGCTCTGACCTCTAATGGTCCCGACATTACTAGAAAAGCTAAGGACTCTCGGCAAGACCACATGAGTGAACCAGGAGGCTAGCACTTACAGTCTCCTTCATCTGGATTTGATTGATCTTTATTCTGAACAACTTGTGTTTGAAGTCTGCATTGAAGATGAACTTATCTCCATCTTCCACCTCCTTTCCTTTGGGACTTTTAATCAGGACCCGTGCTTTACCACAGGCGAGAGACTGCAGTGTTCTTCGCAACTCACTGTCCTCTGAGGGAGGCAAAGAGACAGACAGAACGTCACAGAATGCACAAGAGACTCAGCCAGGAGAGAAACCATGGATGTACCAGAGTCTACACCTTCTCTTACACCTTTTCCCTAGTGCGGTGGATGGAACCCAGGTCCTGTGCGTGCCAGGCAAGCGCTCTGGGCTCAGCCACACCTCCAGCCTGTACTCTTCTGTTAAATCAACCCGGCAGTACTAAGTGCCGGAGTTGGGGTGCACGCCTTAACCCCATAATCTGGAGGCAGAAGTAGGTAGATCTCTGAGTTCCATGATGGCCAAGGTGACATAGCTTACAAACAAATGAACGAACAAACACCGTGAGGAGTCTGTCTTCCTACCTATGCCAGTGGCCATCCTGATCTCTTCAAAGCTGAACCCGTCCCCCTCGTTGAACATGAGCAGCACCAGTGTCTGGAAGAGTGACACCTGGAACTCCTTCTTCCCCTGTGAGAGAGTGGAGCCGTCACACAAGCCGCGCTTAGACACTTTACAAGTCACAACAGGATGCTTTTGCATGCACTGTTTTTTAGGGGACTCAGAACTAGCTAACAACCACCAAGTGAGAAGAAGTTATGCTATTGATTATAAAAGAATGAAATGATTATTGGGTATTACAGGTTGATTCCTGTCTTGGAGCTGGACACGGCAACACAGGCCTGTCAGCCAGCAGCGGGAGGCTGAGGCAGGGGACCCAGGCTGCTGAGTGCCCACTGCTCCTTGCATGTTAACATTACTTCCCAGACATCAGGCCTATTTGTTTGTTTGCTGYTGCTACTGTTTTTTTAAGACAATGGCTTGCTGTGTAATCCCAGGGTGGCCTTCAACTTTCTATCCTTCTGCCTGTCTGGAGTGCGGGGCTCACGAACACGCACTGTCACACATGGCTTTCCAAGCTCTGGGTGGTAATGGAAACTCCAGAGGCTTAGGAGCAGCACAGGGAGCGTGGGTGCGAGCATGGGAAAGGCAGGCCTGCAATGCTCCCGATACTCTGTTCATACACAGAGCAAGTGCACAGTGAGCTCGGTGACCTCTGCTTCACTGCTCTGTGAGGGCAGACTCTGCCAGGGATGTTCTATGGTCCTTTTYTATCTAGAATGTTCCAGTGCAGTCAGTAGCATGAGACCTAGCAATTCTGTATGGAGAAGACAAAGGGGAGGAAGGGGATTTGGGAGAGCAGCAGTGTCAGGTGCCTCTTGTTGGAGCCCAGTCCTGTTGCCTTCATTTCAGGGGTTATCTGCTGTCTTCCAAGGTCAGCTCCTAACTACAGCCAGACACACACGAGTGGCACAACTCAACTTTGCTAATACCTTGCAGAAGAATGTATATGGAACCTATAGAGTAATACAATGCATGGGTGAGTGTATTATAATAGCTCTACAAAGTAGGAACTCTAGCATGCTCCTTGACATCTGTAGTCAGATGTTAAACTCTGATGTGAGCTGAGGCTTTTCCCACCCACTGCGCCGTCGCATGCTTCTGTCATGTCCCTGTGCAGCCTGTGTTCGCTCCTCATGGAACTGCTACGACAGCTCTATGGTGAGCTCTTGGACCTGTCAATCTGTGAAAATGTCTTAGTAAGGACTCCTACCCATCTCTAGTGGAAGTGGCTTTAGAAGAGAGTATGTGAAAATTTTAAAAAGATTCTCCCCTTGGTTTCTTGGCACATGACAAAACTTATTCCTTGGCTAGGTACTTTACAACAGAAGGAAGATAAAACAGCTAAAGGAAAGAAAGGAAGAGAGAAAGGGGTGGGGGGCAGCTGGAGCAGCTCAGCAGAGGAGCTCGCTGCTCTTGTAGGGACCAACACCCGTATCAGGTGGTTCACAACTGCCTGCAGTTAGTTTCAGGGTGTTTGGCCTGTTTCTGGACTCCTCAGGGACACACACACACACACACACACACACACACACACACGCACACACCCTGAAAGAGGGTGCTTCCTAGACCTGAAACTAAGGCAGTAAACAGTAGGTGACCTGGCTGTGGTCTGCAGTCACACTCCCACATGCCGCTCCCATGATGCCGCACAGTTTAGCTGTCGGGGGCTGCACTTGCCGGTCCTCTCCAGTGCCCATCAGCATCCTGGTCACAGCCACACCCCACCGTGTCTTGCTCAGCAGAGAACTGGAGCACACTTTCATCACACAGGGCTTCGGGCTTGCTTTCAGAGTTGCCTTTCACACCTACTGCTCTCTTAGAGAGTGCATGTGTGCTGTGTAACTGTGTGCATGTGTGCTGTGTAACTGTGTGCATGTGTGCTGTGTGCATGTGTGCTGCACGCACAAACGCAGAGGCCAGAGGGGCATGCTCAGAACCCTACTCTGTTGCTTTCTGTCTTCTCTTGAGATGGYATCACTCACTGGTTTTCAGCAGTGCTGGTGAAAGCCCTGTGATCCCCCATAACTTTGTACCCCGACTGCTCAGGTTAGATGTAATAATATTTATTTGTTCATTTGAATGTGCGGGTGTGCCTGTCATGTGCATTTATGGGGGTCAGAAGACAACCTGGGGGGGTTCCCTCCTCCTCCCCCGTGGGTTCTGGGTAGTCAAGCTCTGGAGCCAGGCGTGGTGCCTGTGCCTTTCCCAGCCGGGCAGGCGTCCTGCTGACCCCCACCTGGCTCTTGCACGGGTGTTGGGGAGCTGAGCTCAGGCCTCCTACATGGTTGTGCAGCAAGGACACTTATCTACCGACTCGTTCCCCGACCCTGGCAAGTCATTTGCTATTGATGAATTTACTGCTGAKTTTTGTTAAGTAGAATATTAACCTTTTACTTGTTATTTTAATTGACCAAGAGAAGCCACTGCTGAAGCATACTGAGAATAACGTGGCCTTTCATTGCTATGGAAGKTCAATGGAAGTCTGAAAACTCTCCTAACATCCTGCCAGAGAAGAAGCAACAGGAGTTCTGGACCAAGACCTGACCTCCTTAAAGTCYGCCTTCAACACGGCGTGTCCCAGCGTCGTCTGCCACTGCAGCTTCCGGCCACTGTGCTTGCCCAGATAGAACGTCTTGAATACTTCCTGAAGTCTGACCATCTGCCAAGCAAGAGACACATGGGGGATACTCAGTACACCCTGAGAGTGACAGAGCTCATCTTTTTGTTTCTTCCTTTTTTGGCACACGGTTTCCTTGTGCAGCTTGGGCTACAATCTCTTGAGACTGAGAACAAAGGAACCTTCATTCCTCTAAGTGGCTTCTTAGATGCACGCAGAGCACACACTGAGTGACTTCAGAGGGCACCAAGGGAGAGAGTRTGGTTGGCGTCACCGCAGCTTGGCTGGCAACCTTTCCTGAACCTTACTCTACTCGACCCCTTACCACAGGCAGCCTTCAGACCTTGGCCTTCCCCAACTCGAGAACTAAATATCAGTCTCGGGAATTCTGTTGCAGCAACAGAAAACAAACTAAGATGGATGCTTTCAAGAAAGTATCTGCAGATCACATACAGACTCTGGTAAGAGTCAAGAGTCTGGAACATGTGAAGACACTTAAAACAACAAAAGACAACTCAGAAAAGGGATCTGACAAGACAGCTTGGCCAACACACACACGAAAAGATGCCTAACAGGGCTAGGGCTGGAGAGATGGCTCAGCGGGAAGAGCACTGACTGCTCTTCCAGAGGTCCTAAGCACGTACATGGAGGCTCACAACCATCTGTAATGGGATCCGATTCCCTCTTGTGGTGTGTCTGAAGACAGAGCAGTAATATCTATTAATTAAATAACTACTTTCAAAAGGCGCTTAGCATCACCCCCAGGAGATACTGACTACACCCAGGTGGGCGCCACCTCTCGCCTCCCAACGGGACAGTAAGAAAGGGGCGTGAAAGCCGATAGGCTGCCCCTCACTGCTCTGCTCAGTTCAAAACAACCAAGGCTGGGAAGATCTGTCTCAGCTATCTGTTCAGGAGAGACTGMGGCATTCATACCATCTTCATAGACATATCGTGACAGTCCAAGGCAGAACAACCCYGAAGGCCCATCATTCAGTGAATGGTTGAGCAAAGTGTCTGTACACAGAGCTAAAAGAGGGACAAAGCAGCAACACACACTGCAGCTCGAGAAATCCTGAGGCGGGAAACCCATCAATGTGCACATCRTGTATAAGCCCCAAAGCCCAGGACATCAAGGGCAAACCATACAGAAGGCAGACAGTCGCTGCTGCCCAAAGGGAAGACAGGGTTAGCCATCTRAGGGACGGGGCTCCCACCTCTAAGATGGAAATTTCTATGTCAAGGTGTATTTTATTACAGTTGAAAAAATACAGTACTAGGTAAGACTCCAACACCTTCTGCTACAAACCAAAAGTGTCCTCACAGACAGTGAGGAAAGGTCAAAGGCCCAGGGAGCAGCCGCAGGCTCTGGATGGCGTGGGCATCCAGTAACTGAGAACCCAGGAGTTCAGTGGCAGACCTAAAGACGGATATGTCAAGCAGAAAAGAGTTCTTCCCTAGAGCCGAATGTTAGCTTCTAAACAGAATGACCTGAACCACCAACCCCGTCCGTCACAGTGAGGCCAATTCAGAGGGATCATTTACACAGGTGACAGGTGAGCACAGACCTGAACAGCTCCTGTGGACCAGAGGCTGGGCTGAGGCCCCGACTGTGTGCCCTGGGCATTGGTGCCACAGCAGTGGGTCAGTGGTCACTGCTGGGACAAATACCTGAGAACAACAACTCAAGAAGAAGTGTGCACTTTGGGTTGGTTTCAGTCCAGAGTTGGGTACTACCCCCACTCTTAGGCCCATGGCAAGGTGGAAGGGCCCTGGAGGGAGCGTGTAGCTGAGGAAGGCTGTCTCTCCCCCTCCCAGTGGCCAGGAAACAGAAGTGAAGCAAAGGGAGCAGAGCCAGGGGACAGGGGCCACCTTCAACTCCCTGCAGTTCCACAACCTTCTTACAGTCATCACCATCTGAACCAGTCAAACGAATTAAAGGAGGGCAGAATCTCCTGATACAAATCTCTTTAGAAATGTCCTCGGAGTCACACATCAGGGCATGCTTCGCTAACCAACGTTAGTCCTCAATCCAATTGGGTCGACAACTCAGATTAACCATGATAGTCATCAAGATAGACTTTAGACAGCCGGACGGCAAAGCTTGGCAAAGGACTTGAATTAGTGAGCACTTCCTGATCTGAGGTGCTTGCTGATGATCCTGGGAGCCCTGCACTGAGGTAGTGAGGGCAAGGGTACCCACAGTTCCCGGACAGGAAGGAGATGCCATCTCCCCAGCCAGCGCCAAACACGGGCATCCTAGGAATTACCTTGCATACTTCGGGCACGTTTGCACATTTTAGAACAAGTAAAAACACCAGTGTCCTGAGAGGCTCACTGGGTAGGAGAGAGGATTCTCAGAGGATTCTCAAGCACAGCTACTAGGGCAGAGGCCACATGGCACAAACCTACCTCAAACAACATAGACCTGACGCCCATGTGCTCAGGCCTCTGGCAAAGGGCAGGTGCAGGCAGCACTCAGGGATGGGAGGGGCCGGTCCAGTTAGGTTCAGTGGGGCAAGGAAGGAAGCAAGCACAGGGCAGCATGCCCAGGCAAGGGGAAAGCAGACATGCAAGTTGTTTGCCGACCTCCAGGCCCATCTCTGTGTTGTGAGCAAAGTCAGGACAGAGATGGAGACGGACAGGGATGGCTACAGAGACCAGTGAGGACCAAACAAGGAAACTGAGCAGCCAGTCTTGGAATGGAAGGAGTTTGAGCAGGGAGCGGTGACCAGGTCCTGCCTTCCTCTTGTTGCCCTGGCACCTGCAGTTCCTGAGCCTCTCCTCTGGAATGGCCATCACCCTCTGTGACGAGGACAGAGGCACTGACCAGGAGGCCTGTCCTGACCCTCCCTCTCTTGGCATCTCTGATGGTTTGGGCATTTGGATTTTAGCCTCACTGAGCCCACAGTTCCATGCACCTCTACAGGTTCTCCATAATACTCAACTCACAGTCTATCCAGAAGGCCCTAAACATACCATGCCTAAGACTCATTGCCATCTTATGCTGGGAAGCAAGGATCAGTCAGGTAAGCTGCCATTTACACAGGTGTCCTGCTGGCGGAGAGCAAGAGGACATGGGTTGCGGGGAGGTGCTCTGCCTGTGACTGAAGAGGCCATTTTCAAATACCACTTTCCAGGCTACAGAACATGGAGGGGTACTTGAAAAGCTCTTTCCCCCACTGCTAAGGTAAGAGGTCTGGCCGACGTGGGCTTGTCCAGCAGCCGACCACTCACCTCTGGAGGGAGATGCACTTCCATGGGTGTGTATGTGGGCCAGTAGCCCATGGTGAGTATGTTCACCGTGAGGTCAATGGGGCCTGGTGCACTTTGGTTCTGCATATGCTAAAAACAAAGATAGCCAAGACAAATAAGTAAATAAATCTGCAATGCATTGAAGAAATGGTACAAGCATGTATATAACTGTGTGTGTATACATACACATACATACATACATGCAAATATTTATTTTGAGACAAGGTCTCTCTATGTATCTCTGGCTGCCCTGGAACTTGCTATGTAGAAAACAGGCTGGCTTTAAACCAGGGGATCCATCTGTCTGTGCCTCACAAACACTGGGGTTAAACRTGTGAACCACCACGCCCAGCCTGGAAACCGTTAATTTTTACAGCRGTTTCAATAGGCATCTCCTTCAGTCTTTTGAACGTGCTCCAGTGAGGTCCAGTGTCACTGTAAGGGCTCTCTTCACTCAGTTTACCATACAAACGTGTCAAGCTCGTCCGCCCGAGCCAGCGTGACTGAAGCCCCACTCACCTGCTTGAAGTGAACCATGATGTCTTTGGAAAGCTCCATGTCCTTGAACATGCCCTCCAGCTTGCTGGTGAACGCAGCTCCGCACTCTGAGCATGCGAAGGAAGGGTGAGAGCCGGCATGGCGCCCGCCCGCCCTCCCGCCCYGCCCGCCCGGGGACGGCCCGCCCTGAGCTCACCGTGCTTGAGCTTTGACAGCATGGACTTCTCGGCATCTACCGATGCGCTCTTCCCCACCAGCAGCCTTTTTGCTAAGTCTTTCTTATAAAACGCTTCAAAGACATCTTTACCTGTGCAAACAGGAAAGCCAAGCCCTGAGATACCTGGTTTACCTGCTACACTCCACGGCCAGAAAGCTCCTCGGCACTACTTCTGGGTTTGGGGGGCGTCTTCCCCGTGAATGCAGGTCTGCGTGCTCATCTCCCGCACGCACGCACGGCGCCTCCCTTCTCACCGTGGATGAAACGGAACAGAATCATGATCTTGTCCAGGATCCTCTCCAGCTCCTCGTCTGTTGCTTCTTTGTTGCCAGCCCGTAACTTTGAATCCACATGCTTGGCTAGAAAGAGCAAGAGTTCCGATGAGAAAAGGACTGTGGGGTCAACAGAGGCGACAACTGGACAGCAAAGGAACACACACGAAACCCCTCGCAGCAGCCCCTTTCAATTCTCCAGGAAGCAGACTTTTAAAGACAAGTTGTGGCAAGGTAATGAGATTGTATCTTTCCAGAACTTTAACAAATTCACAGATTAAAATAATTCTTTTTTTAAAATGGTCTCAGATTGTTATTTTTTATATTTAAAGATTAATTTTATTCATGTGTATGGGCTTATGTCCCTGCCAGTTTCAGCGTGAGCCAGGAAAGGGCGCTGGACCCTCTGAAGCTTCAGTCATGGACAGCTTCCAGCTGAAATTTGAGCCCTGGAAAGCAGCKGATGCTCCTAACCCATCTCTCCAGTCCCAGACTTAATTCTTTAAAAATATCTATTTTATATGTGGGGGTGTTTTGTGTCTTGTATGTCTGTGTACCATGGATGTGCTTGGTGCCTTTGGAGGCCAGAATCCATGACTATGGGAAGAGCGGCAGTGAGATAAACTGAGACATCTCTCCAGTTCCCCTAACCCCTGATTGAATGTGTTAAAAAGCAGGCTTTGTTTCTTTTCTAACCCTGATTTTATACATGGGTTTTAGGACACATTGCCACAGGCACCAGAATGCACCCTTTTAAAATCTGCTGTAAGAAATGTAGTTGACTTTCTCAGAGAATTCTCCTTGAGGTCTTACGTATCAAGGGCAGGGGAGCATTCGGTGTGAGACTCGCTTCTGAGGTGACAGAGTCAACCTTGACAGTGGTGTATGTCATGGATGGGACAGCAAGAGCACCCTGACAGCAGAGCTCAGGACTTCTGGAAGCCATGCTCCCTGGGCCTGCTCACCGCCACGGAAACACAGAAGTCTGCCGGAACAGCCAGGGGGGCTTCTCTGGCTGGATATTAGCTTGCTTGCTTGCTTGCTTCCTTCCTTCCTTTTCTCAAAAAGGGAAATATCTATCTATCTATCATTCATATATATATATACCTCATATGCAGTCACAGATGCATATGGCTGTAGATACTTGCTTGTGTGGGTGTACAGGCCAGGGTAGGTCTTGGGTGTTTTCTCACGCACTTCTCTACCTCATTTTTTAGACATGGTCTATCACTGAACCTGAAGCTCAATGATCTGGGTAGGTCAGCTGGCCAGTGAGCTTCTGTGGTCTGTCTGTCCTCCCCCAGTACTGGGGCTACACATCCCTTTCTGCCCTTCTAGGAATGCAGTGACACTTTTCCTAACTAGTGGAGGATGAGTTTCAAGTCTGACAAGAAGTATACAAAGCAGCAGGTGGAGCAAAGGCTCCCTGAATACACCTGCTTGGGGTTCAGCTCAGACAAGGACTGACCGACCGGCCGACACTGATCTTTAAGC
>BDUI01000199.1:78608-90562 GCA_002335545.1 Apodemus speciosus
TCAGGCTAACCAGGCAGATTCTGGGTAGGCCTGCCCAGAGTAGTACGTGACCCACCGGGAGAAACTAGATGCAGCAAGGACCCGAGTACAGTCCTCAGGGTTAAGCCAGATCCACTATGCCAGAGGGTAAGTAGGGACCTTGTTCCACAGCTGCCCACCTGCGGGAGCCAGGAAAGACCYACCTTAGATGAGATAGCCTCCCTGACACACTGACTTGGGCTTGCGAGACCCCGAGCAGAGGAACTACTGGGCTGTACCCTGCTCCCTGACAGACACACCCCAAGAAAATAAGCTGGGTATGACAGYCAGATTTGTGGGGATTTGTCACATATCATAGAAAATAAATAAGATGATTCTTATTAAAGGACAGAATTTAAACTCTAATATATTTTCAAAAATTCCCCTGAATGTTCCAACTCGATGCAGTACCTGGAGGCTGTATGTCCTTACACATATCAGCAATTTAATGTTGCAAATCTCACTAAAGCAACTGTTACAATGAATTATGAGACAAAAAGGCTCTTTGTTCTATAAAAAAGATTTAAAACCTATTATTTTATCTTAAGGATATTCATTAGTTCTTTATCCCATTTTAAAAAGATTTGTGTAATAAACAGAAACACCATAAGGCAAGAAACAGCAAAGCAAAGAAAGGATATTCTCTGAACGGGAGGATCTGGGCTTGGACGTGGTCTTCACAGACCTGGCGCAGCTGCTTGTAGAGCGTCGGGGAGACTTTGTGAGAACAAAGATTTTCAACAGCCTACGACAAAGGGAAAGGCGGTTGTTCAGCAGTGTCAAAGCTCTCAGAAAGCCCTGCACTTCCACCATCGAGCCCATACAGGCTCTCAGAGAGCTTGTGCTGCCCACACTGCTGACAACGAGGGGCTCAGATTGACGGTACGCTGCACCCACTATTCTTTGGGGGGCTGGCACCCTAAGTCTTCTGCTTTGCTCTAGTTCTGTTGTTTTCCAATCAGGCTGCCCAACAGTACCAGGACTTTAAAGTAGGTTTGGATCATGTGGCCATTTCCTGATTCTCTAGGTAGAGATGGGGCATACGTTTATCCTAAAAGTGGCCGTGTGAGCCTGGGCAGACAGGAGGGTAGCAGAGCCCTTGCCCAGGCACAGCAGACTCCAGCTGCGTGAGTGCAAAACCTCTGGTTCCTGAGCGACACAGACCAGGCTATGCCGATCCCTGCTTATTTACTGACTGTTGATGTACAATTCATTTATTTTGTCTTGATGAAGAAAAGGCAACTTTTGTTTGCTTTCTGAGACAGGGTTTCTCTGTGTAGTCCTGGCTGAACTGGAACTCACTCTGTAGACCAGGCTGGCCTCGACTCAAAGATCTGCTTACCTCTGCTTCCCAAGTGCTGGGATTAAAGGTAAGCACCACCACCATCCAGCAAAAAAGCAACTTTAAACAGCCTACAGAAAAAAAATCAAATAYTTCTACCCACTGAAAGAATATAGCCTCACCAGTCATAATTAAACCCCTCTCGTATACATGTCAGAATCTCAGTCAAGTGTGAAATGTAAACAGAAATGTTCTCTAACAGGAGARAGAGATCAGAGAATTTCCTCAGCTTTTTTTCCTTAAAGCACCTTCATGTCTTCTATGTCAGTTCTGCCCCAGAAGCTAATCATGCGTCAGTTCACGTTTACAAGTGCAGTAAAAAACAAGTCATTCCGTATACATGTACATGACTGTGTACTTCTTTTTTGTAAATATCCAGTTTGTGTGTCCATGGTATACTGTCCTTCATAAAATAGCAATTTGTAAGGAACATTTTTTCTTTCTTCCTCTTAAGACAGAGTCTCACTATGTAGCTTTGGCTGTCATGGAACCTGCTATATAGACCAGTCTGGCCTCAAACTCAGAGATCCTCCTGCCTCTGCCTTCTGAGTACAGTAATGGGATTGAGGGTGTGTATCGCCAGTCCCCCCCCCCCACACACACAAGCATTTTCTGAGCGCTGATTCCTGAGTTGGAGTCTCTAGTCCTAACCCACTTTTCCTCCGTGACCCACTATCGCTGCCATACCTACTGACATGAAACACACTGAGACTCACTCTATTTTTAATAACTGACAATACCTCAAGGCAGGCGGCAACCCACAGGCAGCACAGGCTTATTGTAGGCCTGAGTACAAGTGTGTGCTGCTATACCCAGTCCTTGAGGCTGTTTCTAAATGTCCTCTCTTGAAAAAGAAGGAAGGGTCCAGTTATGCTAAGACAGTGTGCTATGGGCATTTAAAAAGGAGTCACCTTAGAGAAGCAAGATTCAGTCCAACAACCAAAGGTGGGACACGGCAGCTTCTGGGTTCCGCTTCACCAGTCCATAGCTGTTCTCATATCAACTCATTTCTAAACACATAGTGCTCCTATGTCCTGAGGGTCACACCTCACAGCAGACTGCTTAGTGACCAGCAGACGGCGCCAGGGCCACAGTGCTGAGCATGCCAAGCACGGGCTGTGGTGTCCAAGGCTATCCATTTGCTCTCTTAACTCTCACCTGAGAGTATTTACTGCTACTGAGACAAAGTGCTTCCTGTTCCTGTGGCCACGCGCAGTCACCTCTCTGGTGAAGAACATCGAATGGAAGGAGGGACTGCAGGCAGCTGGAGGCCAGGGCTCTGCGGCGCTCACTAAGTGCGAAGTCATGCAGAGGTCCTTGGGCTAGAGCTGAAGCCCAGAACACACAGGACAAGAAATCATGGACTGTGTCACTGGATTCAGTGACAACAACAACAACAACAAAAACACACAAGCCTCAACTGCCTGGCAAGTCCTCAGGAAACTACCTCATGTACCTAGTTACAACTGAAGCCAGCCACTACAGAGACTTATGGTATGACAGAATGGGACCCGAGATGACCCTGAACTCACACCAGAAGACCAGTAAAGCATGCTGCCCAGACCCAGTAGTCCAGGACTGGTGGCACTTTCTGTGRTAAAATGGTCTGGGGTCACCATTTCCATACAGACTTGCTGCCTCCTCCCCATCCCTCCTCCCCCTATCAAGGCCTACCCAGAGTAGGGCTGGGATACTTGACTTCTCTAGATGCCTACATGAAAGAGATAAGTAAGAATACAAAACGAAACCAGGACTCAAATCCAGGCAACAGGAACTCAAACTTCTCAGGAGACACGCAGTTGTCACTACCTTCCAAATCCAACCGTGGCTCTCAAGGCTGTGGCGAGAGCTGGGCAGCAGGCTGCTAGACTAGGGCTGGTTCTGGTGGGGCAGACAAGTCAGAGGGCAGATTCTCTGCTTTTGTACTGAAGGTATGCTCCACTAACACGTGACTCCTTAAAGTGCTCCCAGCAATGTGGACCTGCCCACCACTCCTGGGCTGCCTTTCCCATGACAGCTTCAGCCAGTCCTGTCACTCAGCTCTACACAGACCCACACCGCTCCCTCCTTCACTAACGCGCCTGACAACCCCGCTGTGTACTTCTGGCCTCTCTCGGAAGCTAGGCCACTCTGAGGAGTTTGCTCTCAGGCGGCGCTCCACACCGGGTCGGGTTCTCCTCTGATGTGCACTAGGGTGACCAAAGGACAAAATTCAAGCACGAAAGTCACAGGAGTGCATTCTTCTGAGTGGCTGAGACTCAAGTCCTCAGAAGCAAGGAGATTTGCATCTTCAGAACAACCCTGCTCAGAGGATGGTACAGCGGGCAGGAGCCAGGAGGCCTCCTCTCCATGAACGACACACAGAACCCAAGTGATACCCAGAGAAGAGGCTGCTGGGCGGAGAGCCGTGACAGTGAGCGCCCGTGTTCACACTTGACTTCACAACGAAGAGTTTCCAGTCGGGGAAGAAGTGGTGCTCTCAACTAAGATCCCATGGTAGGAATGAAGCCTGGCTGGACACAGGAGAGGCGCGCAGACGTGCACACTGCCTGTCCAAGGCCAGAGCCACCCCTCTGCCCCCTCAGAGGCTGGAGCGGAGTCCTCTCGGTGCCCAGAGGAAGGAGCAACCTGGAATGCATGGAGTCTCACSCAGGACACACTGCTGCACATATGTGGCATGGAAGAGAGCGCCCACTGTTGGGGCAGCTGCACCTGGACACCAGCTCCAGGCAACAGAGCAGCTTTAGTGGCAACAGATATTTGATTAAAGCCAAAACCGGAGGTTTTGGTATTTTGGTGCAGTTCTTGTTCCCAGTCAAAACCAGACAAAGAACAGAGTATTTTAGGGGCCCTGGGCACCAAAACAAACACAAAAACCTGAAACAAAGACCAGGCAAAGCACAGGCAGCATGCTGGCTGGGCCTGGGCTCTGCCTGGAAGCTGGTGCTCTTTGGGAAGCGTCAGCTGCTCCAGCCCCTCACCCAGCTTCAGGCTGCAGGAGCGAGTCAGGAGATGAGGGTCTTCATGAGAGATGAAGGAACCCCCAATATGCAACAAAGGGATATGCAAACATGTTCTGGGACAAGGAAACTACAAATTGTCAAGGAAAGAACCATCTARAAGTGTGGAGGTAACAGAGCTGGAGTTCTCACGGGGCCTAGAATATTGGTTTTTCCACATCCAGCTGGAAACCACAGTCAAGGCCCCTAGGAAGGTCTGCTTCAATGGTAGCGTGTTTAGCCCTGGATATAGCAATGATCTGCCCTCGCCTAACAAATCCTAAAAGCAAGACTTAAGACCAGATGGTCTTCAAATCATTTAACTACGGCCAGAATAAAGGGCATACCAGTTAGAATTTAGAATGCTGAACACCCAATCAAAGATTATCATATTCTCCTTAATAGGGAAGGGGGAAACAGAAGTAGTGGGCCAGGACAAAACAACAGCCTGATACAACATGATAACATGATAAACAAGAGCATGTCCAAAGGTTAGGCAGAAACTCACAAGCGTGAGAGAGCCTCACACCTGTGGCAGCCACAGTAGCTGAGGCACAGTTGAGGAGAGAGACTGAAGACAGAGCTGGTGTCCTGGGGGCACTTGGCACAATCACTGTGCACTCAATGGCTCGGCAGGTAAAAGCTGCTCTTCAGAGGATGCATGCTTGATAGCCAGCACCCACTCAGCGATTCACTGAACTCCAGGTCCCGGGGACTCCACACCTTCTGTCCTGTGCATACTAGGTTTGGATATGCTGCACAGACACTCATGCAGAATAAACATCCATACCGATAAAATAATAAAATGATAATAAAAAACCAAAGTGGCTCCACTAGGGAATCCCTTCAAACATCTAAGAAAAAAACAATACTAATTCTATACAAGGAAGAGAGAATCATTTGAAACTCATAAGGCCAACATTGCTTTGACATGCAAACTGATCAAAGACATAATAAGAAAGTAACACATTAAGACAAAGTTAACAAAACATTAACCATGCAACTCAATACATAGGAAAGGTAACAGAACCGGCCACAGTGGCAGTCGCTCTCAGCCCAGCAACACTGAGGCAGCAGAGGCCAGCCTGACCCATGCAGTGAGTCCCGCGCCAGCCAAGGGCACACAGAGAGCCGAGAGACAGAGAACTATGTCTACGGAAGAAGATGTGGCCAAGCACGCAAGGCTGTCCTCTGTTCAGAACAGAGAAAAGTTAACAAAATCTACAAACTAAGAAACAAAACTTATGCAGTCCCACAACAGGTGCAGAAATGTGCTTTCAGGGAATTAACCAGGAGCAGGAAGGCCCCTCCTACCTGGTAGCATTGCCACACTCAACAGTGGCAAACGAAAGGTCTCTGAGGCCCAGAGCTCGCTCACCTCTAACCACTGTCCCAGAGGCTCTTGCCAGTTCAGCAAGACAAAGCCAAGAAATAAGAGGCACAAMACTTAGACAGGAAAAAGCTTTCTAATTACATGTGACTGTCTGGGCAGAAGACACAATGGGATCTACAGAGAACAGGCAAGGCCGGCAGGTTAGGACAATTTCAATATACAAATAAAATCAATGGTATTTCTAAATAACAGTAAAAATCACAAGTCAGAATTTAAGGTAAGGTGAAAATTCCATAAAAGGTTTGTAACATCTTTACAAATGAAACAAGAAATCACTGCTGAGAAATATTAGCCCCAACAGAGCAGTCTGTCACTAAGGCTGAGCCAGTTCTCTCTAGGCGACCTAATAGAGTCACCGTAACCTCAAATCCAAGCTGGTTCCTTGAAGAAGCCAGAACACAGGTTCTCAGACTCATAAAGAAATGCAAAGGCCCAGGAACAGCTGAGACACATGGGAAACACAGAGCGGGGGGCCAACCCTTCCTGACTTAAGGCCTTCTAGACAGACAACTGGTCTTGTCTGAAAGGCAGCTGGGCAACAATGTGCCCAACACCTGGACACTTTTGGGAAAACACTTCATCTAGATTTATATCTCACCATACACACAGATGTCCAYACAATGGAGATCACAGATCTAAATGTAAACCTTTCAGCTCTAAATGTCTACAGGGAAATACAAGGTCTTAGATTAGGACAAAGATCTGTTGCTTTTTTTTTTTTTTTTTGAGACAGGGTTTCATGTAGCTGGCCTTGAGCTGGCTAGCAGAAGAGGCTGGCCTTGAATTCCTCACTCTCCCCTGCCTGCTGAGTGCTGGGATTACAGGAGTGTGCTCCTATTACCAGTTATGGCAAAAGTTTAYTTTTTAGGTGGAGAGTAAAAACATAATCTAAAAGAACAGCTGATACACTTAACTTCAAAATTTAAATCACCGTTCTTCAAAGGACATAGATTAGTTAAGGGATAAGTTAAGGACTAGAAGAAACTATTTGCAACACCTATATAGAACTCGTATCTGGAATACATGCTAAACTCACTCATTCAATAATGGGAAAATAATCTAAGCAAATGAAGCTGGGCACCCGGGCCCGTATCTGTAATTCCAGCACTTGGGAGGTTGACGCAGGAGGATAAGTTTGCAGCCAGAGCAAGCTACACAGTGAGATAAGAGGGAGAGGGGGATGACAGGAGGGCAAGAGGCCAGCAGATCTGCGCAGTAAACTGCATCAAAAGGACAGAGGAGCAACAGGCACATGAACAGACGCCTGCTGCAGTCAACAGCGACAGTAAATTAAACCCATTTGTAAAACTCAACAGTACCCGATGCTGGTGAGAACGTGGAGCATCGGGCCCTTGAGCTACCAGCAAGGTGGGAATGGTACAGTCACTTTGAAGAGCAGCGGCTTCTTATGAAATTAAGCACACACTTCCTATGTCTCTTGAGGTATTTTCCTGAGAAGAATGAGAACACATGCCCACAGGTGTATTCAACATTCATAGCAGCTGTGCTGGCGATGTCCCCACTGGACACCCAAACGTCCACTACCTGATGAATCAGCCAACTGCATTGTATTCACTGTACTCGTTAATAAAAGTAAGATGCGTTGGGGGCACACAGGAGGGATTTGAAAAAGGGTATCTGGAGGCCATGGAGAAAGGAAAGGAGGAGGAAAGGGTTGGAAGGAATTCTATTTCAAGTAATAAAAACATTAAAAAACAAAAACAAACAAACAAAATACCAAACCATTAGCTCCCAAGTAAATGGCAACTCCATTCTAGATAACAGCCAGATGGCCAGGGCCTGTGAATGCACGACTCCTCTTAGATAGAGGTGGAGGAGTGGATAAAACCCAGCAGCAGCTGCCACGGGTGGGGTATGGGAAGGCATGACTGCAAGGGGCTGCCCTTCCTTCCGGGGATGGAAACAGGCTCAACTTTCACTGAGGGGCTGGCAAACAAGTCTATTTCAGGCCATTAAAATCTACTGGAACAAGTATGTTAGTGTTAACCTATAATCCTGACACGGGAGGGGCANTTTTTAGGTGGAGAGTAAAAACATAATCTAAAAGAACAGCTGATACACTTAACTTCAAAATTTAAATCACCGTTCTTCAAAGGACATAGATTAGTTAAGGGATAAGTTAAGGACTAGAAGAAACTATTTGCAACACCTATATAGAACTCGTATCTGGAATACATGCTAAACTCACTCATTCAATAATGGGAAAATAATCTAAGCAAATGAAGCTGGGCACCCGGGCCCGTATCTGTAATTCCAGCACTTGGGAGGTTGACGCAGGAGGATAAGTTTGCAGCCAGAGCAAGCTACACAGTGAGATAAGAGGGAGAGGGGGATGACAGGAGGGCAAGAGGCCAGCAGATCTGCGCAGTAAACTGCATCAAAAGGACAGAGGAGCAACAGGCACATGAACAGACGCCTGCTGCAGTCAACAGCGACAGTAAATTAAACCCATTTGTAAAACTCAACAGTACCCGATGCTGGTGAGAACGTGGAGCATCGGGCCCTTGAGCTACCAGCAAGGTGGGAATGGTACAGTCACTTTGAAGAGCAGCGGCTTCTTATGAAATTAAGCACACACTTCCTATGTCTCTTGAGGTATTTTCCTGAGAAGAATGAGAACACATGCCCACAGGTGTATTCAACATTCATAGCAGCTGTGCTGGCGATGTCCCCACTGGACACCCAAACGTCCACTACCTGATGAATCAGCCAACTGCATTGTATTCACTGTACTCGTTAATAAAAGTAAGATGCGTTGGGGGCACACAGGAGGGATTTGAAAAAGGGTATCTGGAGGCCATGGAGAAAGGAAAGGAGGAGGAAAGGGTTGGAAGGAATTCTATTTCAAGTAATAAAAACATTAAAAAACAAAAACAAACAAACAAAATACCAAACCATTAGCTCCCAAGTAAATGGCAACTCCATTCTAGATAACAGCCAGATGGCCAGGGCCTGTGAATGCACGACTCCTCTTAGATAGAGGTGGAGGAGTGGATAAAACCCAGCAGCAGCTGCCACGGGTGGGGTATGGGAAGGCATGACTGCAAGGGGCTGCCCTTCCTTCCGGGGATGGAAACAGGCTCAACTTTCACTGAGGGGCTGGCAAACAAGTCTATTTCAGGCCATTAAAATCTACTGGAACAAGTATGTTAGTGTTAACCTATAATCCTGACACGGGAGGGGCARCCAGGATTAACTACCAGTGGTTGCTGGGAATTGAACTCAGGGCCTCTAGAAGAGCACTCAGTGCTCTTAACTGCTGAGCCATCTCTCCAGCCCCACAGTGAATCTCTTAAAACAAAACAAAACAAAACCAAAGCAACTTTCTCCTAAAAAATGAATAAAATAAACTCCTGGAGCACATGTTATATGCCCCAACACTGTATTCATATGCACATACCCACCCACACATAGGCACATACTTAAAATGATAAAAATAAATCTTTAGGCGGGTGTAGCAGTGCATAATGTTAATTCTAGCACCAAGAGACGAAGGCAGGAGGATCTCCCTGAGTCAGACTGAGCTCACCTGGTGTCCACAGTGAGTTCTAGAACAGCCAAGGCTACACAATAAGCCYTGTCTGAACAAAACAAAAACAAAACCTCAAATAAAATCCTTTCCCTCAATACGCAGTCAACTCACAAACTTAAGACAAAGAACAGACACCACCAATTCGTCCCTATAGGCCAGAGGGCTGTTACTCACTCAGGGCCACTCGTGTTTTGGATTTCAGATGTTTTTCTTCTAAATTTAATACTTGCATATACACAATGATGTACTTGGGGACTGAGAATTGAGTCTAAACACAAAGCTAATTCCTACCCCATATACATTTTATCATCGTATGTGCACACAATGTGTAGGTGTGGGTGCTTGTGTCACATTAAGAGTCTCCACCCTTTTGAGGGTTCTGAGGTTCGAACACAGGCTGCCAAGCTTGCTCTGCCAGCGCATTAACTACTGTGTCATCTGGCTGGCCCTAGCTCGTGGTCATTTTATTCAATCATTTTAGCGTACACTGTGATGTCTGAGGCCAGGCGGAGGAGGGCAGGTGTGGATCTTTTTCATGAGTGCACTACAAGTTTCGGATATGGGAGTTTGGGGTTGGGAGTGATGGACCTGTCAGATTCCTTTGGGTTCTTCTGCTTACTTTTGTTCTTGTGCTTTCTGTAACTTACACACACTCAGTTTGTAACCAGGACAAAACAAGTCTCTTAGGTAACTTTTAGGTAACATATAAGTAATTATATGTTCTATCATGAACTAAAACATAGACTATTTAGTGATTATTGCATAAAACCATGACGGATAAGTGTGCTTGAAATAGCAAAGTGTATTTTTGATGATTTTCCCCCTGCTGCAGACACAGCTCATCTTTAAATTAAAACTACCCGAATCTGTCTGCGACCTTATTGGCAATAATTAAACTACAAAACAGTGTGTGTGTTGGGGAGGGGGAATGCGTCACAACACAGGGACCCTACCAGCAAGTGCAGCCGTAATGAGTTTTATGTATAACAAACCACATTCTGATAACATTGAGGACTGCTGGAGCCCGTGCCTCTCCGCTCCAAACACCTCCTTTCTTCTGGCGACGGGAAAACTTACACCTCCTAAGCAGCCTGGTCTAAGCCTCAACACACACAGCTCTAATCCAGGGCGGCGATCCACAGAAACACCTGCTGACCCAGGGCTTCGCGGCTTCCGCTAGGGAAGGCTCGGGCCGCAGCTTTTCCCTGGGCAGGCCTCGCTCGCGTCGGCGCCCGTGGCTGCGGGAGGAGGAAAACAGCCAGGTGCTCGCAGGCCCTCGCCGCCGCTCACCTGGTACAGCTCCTCCAGGTTGTACCTGATGGATGTGCTGCTCTGGATGGCCTTGACCGCTTCGTGAAGCTTCCGCCACGTGTCCTGAGTGTAGTTGTCAGGCAGCCGCGGCCTGTCTGTGGGGAGAGAGGGTCAACGGCCGCGCGGGGACGGGACAGGCCGGGGCACCGAGGCAGGGCCCGGCCGGGCCAGCCAGGAGGTGCGGGATCGGGGCCAGCTGGGGCGCGGGGACGTGGCGGAGCATGAGGTGCAGGGACAAGTCAGGCTGCAGCGCCGAGACGGGACAGTGCGGGAACAAGGCGGGCTGGGGCGCGGGGACAGGGCCGGCCGGGCAGCCCCAGGAGGCCCTGTCCGAGCGCGCGACCTGCCGGCCGCCCCGTTCGCTCCTCCCCGGAGCGCACCCACCTCGGAAATTCTTGATGACCAGCTTCCTGGAGCCGCCCGTGCCCCCCGGTTTGGCGGGGCCACCGGCCAACGCCGCGGGCTTGGTGAGGCCGTTGGTGCGGCCCATGAGAGCCGAGACGCTGCCCTTCCGAGGGCCCTCGTCCGCCATGGCTGGGCCGGACGCCGCCCCGCCCCGCGCCGCCCGGCTCCTCCTCCTGCCCTGCGCCCCGTCCGTGCGCGCCCGGCTCCTCCTCCTCCTCCTGTCGGGCTCCGCCCGTGAGCGCTCGGCTCCTCCTCTTTCTGCTCGCGGCCCGGTCCGCGCGCCCGAGGTCCAACCGCCGCGGCGCGCACCGGAACGATCCGGCTCCGGGGCGCGGACTCCGCCCAAGGAGGGCTCGGGGACTCGCGGGCGTTCTACAACGAATGCTCGCGAGAGGGCGCCGTGACACCCGCGCCGAGTGCTCGGGAACTTGCCGCCCCACGTCACAGCGAGGGCCGGGACACCTCGGCGGAGACTTGAGTGCATAAAAGCACCCCACAACCTCGCCTCCGTGCGGTGGCACGTCGAGGGTTGGGGGACGGGACGCTCTACACCCATTTATCTGGGGTGCCCCAGTGAGGGGCGTGGGAGGACTCGGGGACACATCCAGCGGGGGCTAGGAGGGCGCGGGACCTTTTCCGAGCGGGATCTGGGTTTTTTGTTGTTGTTGTTGTTGTTGTTCGGAGCGAGCCAGGAGCACCTCTGCACACTGAGGGTTGGGGAGCGGGTCACCCTCATCGTGGAAGGGGTGAGGGGGAACGAGGAATCGGGTCACTAGCACACGGACGTGTCGGTTGGGACTCCTCCACGTCAGTCCCCCGTCCTCGCGCGCGCCCCCGTCGAACCTGAGGCGTCCCAGCCACCGCACTGACAGCTACCAAAAAGGAAGTGATCGCGCCAGCTCTGCTCTGCTGGCGCCACCCGCTCCGGAACCA
>BDUI01000199.1:148985-161347 GCA_002335545.1 Apodemus speciosus
CAAATTTATAGAATCTTCATGAGGATTACATGCGAAGTAAACAAATGATTTAATATATAATATCCAACAAATTGTGAGTGTTCTGATTAGGGCTTTTTTTTTTTTTGGTAGTTGTTGGTTGTTGTTGTTGTTGTTTTCTAACTTGACAAAAGCTTTCTGCAAAGAGGAAATGCCAAATGGGGTAATTGCACCTATTGCATTGATCTRTTGGCAAGTTTGGGGGAGGTATTTTATTGATTAACGATTGAAATTAGAGCCCCCAGTAGACATTAGGCAGTACCACCCCTGGACAAACAGCTTTAGGGTATACAAGCCAATGGGAGCAAGTCAGTGAGCAGTGTCCTCCATGGCCTCTGCGTCTCTCCTTACCTCCAGGTTCCTACCTTACGTTCCTACCTTGGCTTTCCTCACTGATGAACCATAAGCTCTAAGATAAGATAAACCCTCTTCTTCTCAAGTAGTTTCTGTCTGGTGCTTATGACAGCWACAGAAAATTAATTAGGACAGCGGATTAAATGTGKGGATCTTGGAAACTTCATTAGCCTCCATGTGCCTGGGTTTTCATGCCTGTCAATAATAGTTGGGACAATAATATGCAAGACAGTTGTGAGAATTAAATGATATAATGGATGTAAATTTCCATGTTCTTTAAAAATCAGATGTCTGGGTGCATATGCCCTTTTTATAGTAACCCTATGCCATGTACATCATCCTTTCTGACTCTTTACCTAAGGGTCAAGGCCCTCAGATTTCATGCTGGTAACATACTCTTCTGTAGTACAGAATTTCCAACTTGGGCTTAGTGGTACCCAAAGCTACTTAAAAAAATTCCAGTTAAAACTCCTGTTTCTTCCAGTGTTCACCTCATCTGGGTGTCAGTTARGAACACAGTGTGATTGAAGCCATGCGCACGTAGCTCTAGACAACTGGAAAATAAGTAACTGCATTCTCTAACTCAYGCTAAGGGAAATGTTCCGACTTGAAAACTATCCTCAGAGTCTATTCAAACAAAGAAATCAGCTGCATTTATGCAGAAGTTAAAGAAGAAAATGTTTTGTAGAAGAAATATTTTGGGACAGTGTACCTTTCCTCTTCTGGCAACATTTCCTTCAACACATATAAAGAGGGAAATGAGTCAGCACCACACCTCTGACAGGCTGCTGCTGGCAAGGGCTGTCTTTTCAGAAGGAGACTAGATGCAGGTGTTTGTCCCTGGATCTCGTGTAGACCTAACCGGCTCTTGTTGGTATGCCCTCTACAGAGAGATATTTTGTAAGATTCCGTTTTTGAGACAGCTCCAAGTACCAAATGCATAGATTTTTTTTTCCTTGAGAGCACAATGGAACCTCTATTTTTATCTTGGCTGGAAATGAAAGGGAACGCTTCCAAATGTTCAGATCCTCAGATGTCTTTAGCTTGGATGGGATAATACGAAAGATGAAGACTAGAAGGGATATGATTGAAGCCCATAAAGTCACGGAAGGGTCTGAGAAGGGCAACCCTAGACTTACCGNTTTTTTTTTCCTTGAGAGCACAATGGAACCTCTATTTTTATCTTGGCTGGAAATGAAAGGGAACGCTTCCAAATGTTCAGATCCTCAGATGTCTTTAGCTTGGATGGGATAATACGAAAGATGAAGACTAGAAGGGATATGATTGAAGCCCATAAAGTCACGGAAGGGTCTGAGAAGGGCAACCCTAGACTTACCGAACATCTGAAGGCTAGGGCCACGGTCAATGACTTAAAGCTTCCAATGCTAGCTCATTATTGTACTTATTGGCAGCTTAACAAATAGTAACCAAGTGACATCAAGGAAATAGTGTAGAATTCTAAGAGACCTGTTTATCAAGTTCATGGGAGTTTACTTCAAGAGGTGCCAACAGCTGGACATGGAATTTAAGTTCCACACTGAGTCTGCAATTGAAAGACTAGGATTAGAGTAGATCTAAGACCCTTGGACATCACSGCTCTGAATGTAATTAGTGAAAGTTATGAAAGGCTTTTGGGATAATCCCCATTTATCAGACTTTGACATGCTATAAGAAAAGATAAACAAGAACTAGAAATATACTCTTTAGTATTAAGTTTGGGTCCAAAGGTTCAGATCATCATGTTGCATGAGGTGACCTTATATTTGGAGAAAGTGAATATCTTTTAAACTGACTTATGAGTTCTTTATTRTTTTCATTGTCATGTGACAAATGAGAATGTTCTGAACATTTGCCTCCCATTCCCAAGTGCTCCTGAATTCATCAAATCCTTGAGAGTTATCAGATGCTCCATATTATTCTTAGCAGCAATCATGCACACACACACACACACACACACACACACACACACACACACACACACACATCTTTAGTTAAATTCCAGTATTTTTTCCTTGACCTGCAGTGATTTTATTAGTTTTAAAGAGCCATAGTGCACAATTTAAAATGGATTGTGTGCTGTTATAGCAAATGTGTATTGATTTGATTAAAAATGCATTAATTTCTTTAAATTTCAATAACATCGGATTCATTTTCAGAAAGAAAAGGTTGGAAATGTGCAGTCATGTAACCTGAGACACTAGGATAAGTGGTATTTAGTATTTCTTGACTGGAATGTTTTCCTATACATTTAAAGCAAAAGATCTCCACTATCAAGTGATATATGAAATACATATGAAGAATGCAAAAGAAAGAAAACTCTCTAACTCAAGGTCACATGCAGACTGTCAGAGTAAAGAGAGAGTTGTGGAATTATCCAGGGAACTTGAAACAGTCTAGACAGTCAATCCAGATTGTTTAAAGAGATATGTTAAAGATATACATAAGAAGAAGAGAGTTATCTGCTAATATGAAGATACAGTTTGGGGATAAATCAAATTTGTGGTAAGAGCCTTGTGGTCTTCACCTGAAACTTATTTTAGTAAAAAGATACATAAACTTAAAATATTTCTATAATAGTTATTATTATTGTTTTGGTTTTCACTTAGGAAATGAAAAAGTTAGAGCTGAAAGAAAACTAGAATAGAGAACTTCAAAGGGTGGCTTAATATCAAGCCTAATAAAATATAGCTGCATAACTGTATATCATAAAGACATAGCARAATAAAGGTTTCTAACAGCTAATTGTAGAATCTGGAAATGGTTAGCAAATCAATAAATTAATCTCTGGTTTACTCCTCTTCCAAGATTAGGGCCCTAATTAGTGGGAAATGACTCCATGGCTGTAGAGTTGAATTGACTGCGACCCACGGTATGAAACACATGGCTTTAAATCCCACCAAGCATGCTAAACTCTCACTAGTGTTACATTCTACACTAGGAGTCAGCCTCATGTATATTTCTGAAATACTTCAGAAAGTATTTTCACTATTTTCATGGCTTGGATAAAGGTGGTAGATTTCACTAACAAATAGTTATCTTTGAGAACAGAAATATGAACAAAATCCCAGCTTGGATGTGAACTGATTCTTCTTTCCAACGAAGACTGAAGGCCAAATGTGTATGCATGCATTTTCTGTGCCGAGGCTCTCAGATAATTCTGCCAGTGCCATGTCATGCACTTGCCTTTCTTCCAGTCCTCGTGATGCCACCATTGTTATCGTGATGGCTGTCCCAAAGGTGTGGCAGGCAATGCCTTTCCTCCCAGGACTCAAATGTTCAAGACTGTAGTCACCAGCCACTGGAAATGTGAGTAGTTCAAACTGAGATAGGCTTTAGCATAAGACACCTTTGGGATTTAAAGGATATGGCACGAGAAAAGAATGAAAAATACTACTAATCCTTTATATTGGTTACATGGTGAAAGTATATTTCAGATAATTTGGGGTAAGTACAATGTTATTAAAGAGAATTTTATCTTTTGGCTGTTGTTACTTTTCATAATGCAGCTTCCAAAACCTGCAACATTTCATAAGTCGATCTTTATCTGGGGCTCATATTGCATTCTTATCAGACAGTACCTTTTCCACGGATCTTCTGGAAATGAACCTACCTACTCATGTTTGTTTACAGGGACTCTCCAGGTGCCCCATCAATATTTGTTGCAGGCTCTTTTCTGTTTTCAAGGCTGTCTTTCTGAGTCATTCTATTCAAGTGTTGAAGAAAGAAACTACCTCTTCCCTTTTAAAACCCATTGTCCTTTCCTCATTTCTCTTCTTTCTACCCTACCTGGGTTAAGACACTGAGTAGTTTAATTCATGGAATGTTTGCTGGAATGCTATTGGTGCTTTGAGCAAGAGGTTGTGCTGGGCCCTGAGTGGGGTGGGGGTGGGGGTGGGGGCAGGTGGCACAAGCTTATGCTCTTAGAACATTTTCTCTCAGAGAAGCAAGAGACTGGCAAGCAAAGCTCAGTGCTCTGGAGCAGGTCTGAGGATGGGCACTTAATTCAGGTCCTAAGAGTTAGAAACTAGACCAGAGAAGTTGGAGGCCAAGTTGTGGCTTAAAGAGTAAAGAGGTTTCTTTATATGTGAGACAAAATGGAAGAGGGATGTGCCATTCACATAGATGGACATAGGTAGGCGTAGCTAGATTGTGAGAATACTCCTGTGACATTTAGGGAGACGAACCACATCAAGGAAACAAGCTCAGGCTGTGGGTCAGAGTTGGCCACACCATCCATGGTTCTGCCCAGGGATCTTGGTCATGTTCTTTCTTCTATATGTTCTCTGTTAGCTTCATTCAGTAGGTAGACCCTGTTCATGGAACCACTTCATAACTCTTTCTGTATCCTTACCTTTGCCATGTGTTATTTCAGAGTTCCACCCCATAGTCTTCATCCATGACTTAAGGTCAGGGTGAGATTCTTAGTTGAGATCCTGGGAGAGCTCTGAGACAGTTTTTTTATTTTTATTTATTTATTTATTTATTTATTTATTTATTTATTTATTTATTTATTTATTTATTTTAGGGAGCATGAGGTCCCAGGCTCAATCCACAGCACCAAGAACCCAAAGCAAAGCAAGAATGTTAGCAGTTCCTGTTTAAGAAATCATCTCTCACTGTCCTGAGCTTTTTCATAACCGTGGCTATCACAGGAAGAATGAGAAACGTGAAATGAACTGAGCCATCACAGGCAACAGAGTCAAGTTGTTTTGGATCATCTTATAATTGCCAAGGTCTAGATATGCAAGAGAAACCAGCCAAGGTGGGCTCTACTGAGTGGCCTCAACCATGCCAAGTGTTAAGTGCTCACTCCGTGTGTAGCTATTTGCTATGCAGCACACGGTAAACAAAAATAACTGACACCCTACCACAAGAGTCTATTCTTTTTAAAAACATTTTAACCCTTTTTTATTTAATCTGTGTGGGGGTGTTTTGCCTGCTTCTGTCTGTGTACCACCTGTGTGTGTTACCAAAAGGGGCCAGGAAAGAGTGTCGGGTCCCTGGAATTGGAGTTACAGATGGTTGGAAGCCACCATGTAGGTGTTGGGAATTAAACCCAGGGCCTCTGGATGAGTACCCAGTGCTTTTAATAGCTGAGCCACTTCTCCAGTTCCAAGAATATTCTAAAGTGCAGGATCACACCTAGATTTCTATACTTATACCTGTGCCTAACGTATAACTAGTAATTGTCAAATATAATTTAGATTGTCGAAGCTTTTAATAATAAAAATTCTAGGTATGAAAATGTGGATTTTCTTTTTGAATTTATCTTTTTGAGACTTTGATACATAAGTACTTTATTTACATATTGTCCACACTCTCCTCCCACCAACTCCTCCTGTGTCCCCCCCTTTCAAATTCATGATTTCTTGTATAATTATTATTGTTAGATACAAACATCCCCTTTCACCCACATAACTTACTAAGTCTGTTTCGTGTTGCTTCTATGTACATATATTTAGGGCTGACCATTTGAGTTTGAATAACCTGTCAGAGAAAACTGATTTCCTCTCTACAGTCATTGATTGCCTGCTGCCTTGTGAAATTTACCCATTCCACATTGGCCTACCAACTGATACCATTAACGTGCCGGTCATTTGGGCAGCCAGACTGTTGATATTTCATGGGGGCAGCTTTTCTGTTTCATCTAAAGGATACTATCTAGAAGCAGGTATCCTGGACCTCTGGCTTTTAAATCTTTCTGCCCTCTGTTAACAAGATTTTTCCCTGAGTCTTAGAAACAGGGTTTGCCTTGCAGATATGCTAGCTGGGGTTGGAAACCTCACACAGCCACCGATTCTCTATGTTTTGACAAGTTGTATACCTCTGTAAACGTCTCCAGTGGCTGTGAAAGGGATGTTTTAGATGAGGTGTAAGATCTACCCTTATCTATTGGTATGAAGATATGTTTTTTTTTTAATGGAAAATTTCTGTGAGCTAGTATTGTTGACCTTCCTAAGAGTCAGAGGTGGAGGAAGCATTCRTTCACTTCTTTTTGTTTCTGGAAAGCCCCCAAAGGCAGCCCTAGGAGTGGAAAAGGTAAGGGAACAGAACAAATGGCTCTGTGATTTTTCAGCACCTGCAGGGGCTCTGGTTGGTTCAAAATGGTTTACCTGATAGCACGTGTACTTTTGAGAGAGTAATGGGCATAGAAGAACTGTTAAGTTCAGTCTTGGGAATCTAAATCTCTCTGACACTTTTCTAGAATGCCTGTCCTTCTCAGCAAAGCCTGGCTTTGACAGACGCTAAATAGACTGCCAGAGAAAGTCACCGAGTTCTGTGGGCTTGGGTCAGGTGGGTCAGAGTGGATGGCATCGTGTCATAGTTACTTTCCATCACCAGAGGGTTGAGGGGGCGCTGCTCAAAAGATCCTTCTCACCGTGCCGTGAAGCTACACTTCAGAGCGCTACTAGAAAGCAAGGAACGCTGTTGGCCACTGCTTCAGATCTCTTGAAAAGCTTGCTGACATTATCAAGGGTTATTGAGCAGCAGAAGCCCTTTCTTAAGACAAATAGCCAGGCTAATATACAGATGCCAAGAAAGGCAGGTACAAGCCGACATGAAATTTAGTGAGTTTTATGAAGTCACCCTAGTGTCGTGCTCTGTGCCAGAGCCCATAGGAAGGGATCCAGGCTCTTGCGAGGAAAATTTCCTTGGGAATCAAAATTGTAAAGTCATTTTGAAGTCCTATCACATGAACTCACATCCAGCTCTGCATTATCCTTAGCAGGAAAACTTGGTCTCTGAGCTCAGTTTCCCCTCGTGTAAGATGGCAATGATAATAACATCAACCTGAGTTGTGCTAAAGACTAATGAGGGAAAGCATGGAATGGTTTTCAGAGAGTGCCAGGACCATAAGGAGTTCTCATAAAAGGTGGCTGCTATTAGTGATTACTTACATCTACGATGGTTCTTAAGATCCAAGCAAAAATAGTCAAGCATGTACAAAAGACAGGTCTATAGGCAGTGAATTTCAGCTTAACAGTTTACCAAGCTTCTGCTTGCTATAGACAACGCTGCTGTAAAACCAAATCGTCCCGAGAGTATTCTATTTACCCAGCCCTATCTCTTAAGGCTGGACCACAGCCTAATGGGAAAGAAACTTGTTCAGCTGCAGAAACTGCATGCCACATTTGCTGCCCAGGGATAACTGTTCATTCAAGTTGGATAGAGTCTAGCTACTGTAGTGGCTCTGGATGCTGCAGAGACTGGGCATTTCAACTGACCAGTAGCCTCTGAACTTATATTACCTTTGAAATGTGTTTTCCAAATTCAGTTCCTTCTGTTAAATTTCCTGGTAAAGTTCTGTTTACATGACTACGTTTCAAGTGACACCGTCTCAATACTTAGCCATTTTTATGTAGGGAACACTGGTATTATTCTCATGTACTTACAGACATAAAATGGCAACTGTGGTATGCTGAGCACTTTGCTAAACCAGTCTAGAACCTAGGTAATTCAAAAGTGAGGCCCACTTCTCTGCACGGTTAACAACCCATAGGATGTTAACACCAATGTAGAGTTTCAGATTCCATCCTAGAGACAACTAATTCAGACTCATCACTTTAGCAAGCTCCCCAGGTCAGTAGAACGCTCCTACGACAACATCTACTTTCAATATGATTCATTACCCAATCCTGCTGCTTGTGGTCTATTAGGATTTCCAAGGGTCTGTGGTGGCTCTGAATTAGAGCACTGTTCAGAAAGCTTGTAAGGTTTCTTAATGCTGCCCGAGCAAACACCTCAGGCTACAATACAGCCAGCTCAAGTCAGAGAAAGATTAGGGTGACAGCTGTGCTAATTCCGTTAGAAGGGCCAGAACATTGCTTCTCTTCTAGCTATTTTGGGGTAGCTGGGAGCTGAGCTCTAGAAGACCAAGTCTTTAAAATGCACTGAAGCATGTTGTGGGAAAGCAAGTATCTTTCCAAAAATGATCATATGACTCGTGTCATCAGATCAGAATATTGGAGCACCGGATCCTTTCCACAGCAATGAAATTCAGGTAGCACTCCTGCACACTGCTTGGTAAATCATAATGTGAATTTGTCAGAGTTGTGCATTTGAAGCCAAGACAAAGCAAACGTTTTACACATGTTTTAACTGCAGTCTCTATCACTTTTTGCGATTTCTCTGCTCTTTAGCATATCAGCCGAGTTTTGGACATGCTCATTATTTCTCGGTAGCCTTTATCTCATAAGCGAGTAAGGTTGGAAATAGGGAAGAAACTGGAAGTGAAAGATCGTGTTCGACCTGCTGAAGCAGGTTTTTTGAACTTCCTGTAGGGTGTGTGTGTCTTCATGTCCTTTCCCCACACTTTGCCCTGCCCTGTCTTCATCTGGTCATTCATCCACATCTTTCATAGAAAAACAGCAACACATGTCTTGCTTTGAATTTTAGGATCAAGCTTAATGAACTAATCTCACCAAAGAAGGGAGGATCATGACTTCTTCTTCTATCCAGGGAGCCAGAAGGAGAGGTAATCACATGGGCCTTGCAGTTGGCATCTGGAGTAGGAAGAGGTACTTCTGTGGGACTAAACGCTCAACCTGTGAAATCTGATGCTGTCTCTGGGTAGGTAGTGTCAAACTGAGTTAAATTATAGAATACTGAGGCAATATTGACTGCATAATTTCTTGGTGTGTGGGTAAAACTGTCACAGAGCTGGTCACAGAACTGATCAAGGTTGGGTGAGGTTAGAGGGAAGAAACTTTATCTTTTCTTTACATCACCCCCACAAGCTGCTTTGTGAGCTGTACTACCTTGAGCAAGTGCTTTATTATGTCTGTTCCTCAAATGGTCCTTACAACAACATACCTTGGTGCATGGTTCAGATGGTACCTACAACAACACTCCATGGCTCAAATTGTGTAAGAAGATGCTCCACAGATGAAAGGAACTAAAGTATTAAAAACACCTAACTTTAAAGCAAAACTCTAATGTCAATGTGTATTAGAGTGAAATGTTCTGTGGTGTTTGTGCTTGGGTGAAACAAACTAACGAGTGTGCTGTCCCCTTACAAATAGCTGAGATTTTTGTTTGTTTTTGAAATGTCATCTTGTATTTCTCTTGTCTGGGTTCCAATTTGTGTTTCCTAATATTTCTTGGTTATTTGTAAACAGGACACTAAGACTCAGTTAACAAGTATTTACTGAGCACTACCATTCACAAGGCACCATTCAAGGTATTTGTAATATTCAGAGATTCACTTGTACTCATTGGGTTTATAGTTTAAATGAAGTCAAATTACTACAGCTGAGGTTATTTTGGTGATCCTTGGGCCTAGCTCTGCCTAAGAACCTGTATCCTAACGGGTTGTGTATAGGATAAGTATGAAACACTTGTGGTTCACGGTTTCTTTTTGTCTAGCTCTCATCTTACAGTGAAAGAAGGTACTTGTGTTCACATTATTTCTGAGCATCTTATTCAGGCCTCCATCCCCCAACACACACACACACACACACACACACACACACACACACACACACACCCCACAATGATTAAACATTCACTGATGACTATGTCAAGTCTACTGTTGACCTCCTGGGAATAGTGAGACCGTCTGCTTGCAGATTTTATTTTTATTAACTCAATAATTTATTCATCTGCTCATTACTTCAAATAGCATTTGTTGAGAACACAATGCTAGATATTTTGCTTGGAACTGAGAATACATCTCCAAACAAGACAGGGTGATCCTGTCTCCCATAAAACATCCTTTCTAGCAGAGAAATGTGTAGGAAAAGGTGATGTACTACCAAAGTCTCTAGGAGGGCTCTGGATATTCMGAATAGATTACCTCTGTGGGGAGTTAAGCTAAACTCTGCACCACTGGAGGCATTCCTTAAGTGAGAGAAGAAAGTAGGGAAGTCTGTCCAGAGTAATAGCGTGTGCAAAGGCTCCAAGGCAAAAGTGAACCTTTTGCAGGCAAGAGGACTGGGCAAAGATGGCAGATTTGGATATGAAAAAGACATAGGTAGATTAATGGATATTAGGAAATAAAAACTGCAAGGATATGTTGGATAAAGATGCTAATTAAGAGGAAAGGTCAGATATAATCAAGTTGAAATGAAATCAGATTTATTTCATTTTATTGTTTCAATCTATGGCCACTTGACCATTGCTTTAGGCCAGTGGTGGCATAGACTTTCACACATGGCAAAATTGATTTCTCTATCCTATTGCATCCAGTAGACCAAGCGAGAAATTGGAAGAGGCTGGGTCTTATTCTCCTTCAAAGGCATACCCCAGATGACCTAGCTTTCATCCATTCATATCCCATCTTCATATCGATCCAGGCTGGTGGATAAGCACTTAGCCATGGGGCTTTGGGAGATTATTAGGTGGTATTACCATTATAGGTAGCATCCATGATTCTGGCCAGAGCACCCAGGCAGATGGTGGTATTGTTAACAAAGATGAAATGTACTTGAATAGGATGGGATTTCCTAGGAAAACGACTTCAATTTGGTACAGTTGGATCTATGCTTCCTTTAGGACATTGAAGAGAGGAAGTTGAGCAGGAAGTCGGTATACGAGTCTAGAGGCTAAGGGTAAAGCTTAGACTATAAATCTTGGCCCAAAAGTATTTCTTTTACCTGTAAACTGAGGGGGAATCTAGAGGCCTTTAAGTCTTAGTTGGATGTCTGTCCAAAGGTAAATTTATTTTGTTGTTGTTGTTGTTGTTGTTGTTATACCACGTTTGGCAATTACTTGAATACTGTAATGCAAATTATGATGACATGGAGTTTGGTGAAGAGAATACGTTTGGACTGTATACAAAGGAGTTTATTATTGAAGTGCTAGTGAGATCTTGTTGAGCATTGTTTATCTCTGACACATGGCTTCATCAAAAGCAGTGTAAAGGGGGCGGTCCATAGGACTAGCTAATAGGATTGAATGGTCAGCAGAAATGCCAATCAACTAGTAAACACTTTAAATGCCAATTGCATCAGTGAGCATTGGCTGTATGACGGACCCAGCCTGTCCAGTAGAGTGCCTCTCTCAGACTGAATGTTTACATCTCAACAGTTTCATATATTGAAACACTAGGGATTTGAAGGTAAGATATTTGGGATGGAATTTAGCTTAAAGTCATGAAGGTAGAGGCCCCAGGATGAGGTTATGACCTACGTGAGGAAAAGATATTAGCTCTCTTAACTGCTGTGCAAGGACAAAACGAGAAAGCAGACACCAGCATGTCAGGATGTCCACCCCTGCCCCATCAGACACTCTCTTAGTCTTGTACTTTCCAGCTTCTAGAACAAATAAGTGTTTGTTATTCCAACTTCCCTACCAGTGGCTTTTTATTTTAGCAACCCAAACTGCAAACTGACCAAAACATTGACTCAGAAACTGTTTATTTATTTATGTGATGGTTTTGCAGGTTGATGATCTGGGGTGTGCACAGCTTGACTGCTTGAATGTTGAGAGGCAGCTTCATTACTCTGGACTGAGATCATTCAGGCACTGTAACTGAGTACTTCATCGGTTGGGGCCTATTGGCTTGTGCTGGGGTACTCTACTCTTTCTCTACATGACTACTTCCCAGGACTTGCTCATGTGATAATGGTTCCTGAGTCCCAAAAGAATGAGTGAAAAATGCAAGGTTTCTGGTGCAAGGTTGCAGGTCTTTCTATCTATTCATTGAGCAGAACAAGTTGCAATCTCAGTTCAGATTCCAGGACTGAAAAGATAAGTTTCACTTCTTCGTGAATTCAAGAGCATATGGGAAAATTTGTAGCCCCTGTTTTTTTTTTTTTTTTAAATCTAACCAGTCACATCAAAAGAGAGGTGACGAGAGAATCTAGGCTCTCATAGAAGCAAGATCTCTGAACCCCCATCTGTAAGGCAGGAACTGAGGAACATAGCTGTGTAATTAGAGAACACTGGATTCAAATCCTGACTGTGTTGTTGACTAGCAGGGCTCCTTATTTGTAGTGACTATCCCGTGAACTCGGGAGCACATTATGTAAAGGAAACTCTTAGCATGG
>BDUI01000199.1:237012-251464 GCA_002335545.1 Apodemus speciosus
AAACAGATACCCTGTAATTAAAAATGGGTGTGACTTAAAGAGTCATGTTTATTTGAGAATTCATTTACTACCTACAGAAGAGGAGTAAGAAAATGTGATGAGAATGTCAGAGAGCAAAGCCAATTTTATGAACTAAATGAAGTTTTTGTGATTCTTTTCCCTGGACTCTGTAAAACGGAGGYAGAAAGCAGCTGGCTCACATGTGCTGTGGAGCGGATCTTTCTTTAGTTTTCTGCTGTAAACAAAGGTCTCTATACTCATTTAAGCAGCGTTTTACCCGATTCTCACCTGTGACCTGGCTTGCACAGGCAGCCTCAGAGACAGGCAGACCCGACTCTAATACCTGCTGTGAAATATATGTGAATAGTCCCTATTTTCTAGTGCGATGATCTCACTCTGGGAAACAATGCTCATCTGCTAATTGAGCTAATGAGAATGTATTAGCTGTTGGCTTAGTGGGGTAATCTGATTGCCTCTGTCTCGTAGGTAACCTATCACTTCAAGATAATGCCACTAGAAGATGTTAAACCAGGATTCCCAAGTGTATGTGGGAAGTACGCCCTGGGCAGGGTAGGTGGGTGGCATGATGTCCTAGAGATGCTTCAGGTCAAAGCTTCTTCCCTTGAGCTCCATGGGTAGAATTTAGAGATCTCGTGGAACTGGATCAAAAGGTCACTAAATGTTGGTTTGCATTTTCTTTTATTGTAAYTCCAAGGAGCCAACTGTAGTGTTTGCAGTTCTTTGGCTTGTGTCAGTCACTGATACAAGTCAGAGATCTTTTCCTGACAACCATTTCCTATCTCATGAAGTTGGTCTGTGTCCAACACTGTGAGGGGAAAGTGTGACAATCTCCAGTTAGCTCTCGTTATTTAACGCATTGGAAAAATATAATACTATACTACCAGTTTGTCTTTAAAATATTTTGCTATTAGTGGTTAAATATAAGTTGCCTCCTTTACATGTCTGTGTTTTATTTTGGACTTTTAGCAGTATGAGCATGAGAAAGCATCATAAACTAGACCAAAAAGATCTGGTTAAAAAATCCAGGTTGGAAATTCTGCTTAGGATGAGTACCTTGGAGCCTTTTCTTCCCTTATGGAAATGCTGCTATTTGCAATACAAATTCTTCCTGCTTTTCTGACACAAGGGGATCCCACCACCAGTCCCTTTCTATGGGGGAGAACTTGGACCCGTTCTGCTGTCAGTTTATACAGTGAGATCCTCACCATATGCAACTTTCAAGACTGGAAAGATGACACGCCGCCAAAATGGCTGGGAAACATGAAGAAGCAGAGAGCTTGTGGCTGGACCACCATACAAGGAGAAGTGACTTCTGCAAAAATCCCATCTCGCTGCAGGCTGCTGCTCTCCCTCCTTGGCTCTGCGGCTTCCTGACACATAGTATCAATGACACTTTACATAAATAAACTAACAAAACCCGGGTGTAGGAGGCACTCCGTCCAGCTATTTGGCTTGGCAGATGGTGTTAGATGTGAAAGGAAAACACACAGTAGGGCCAAAGACCATTTCCCCTCTCTCTGTGGGTGGGCCCCACTGTCAAGGTTGCCCTAGCCTCCAGACTACAGGTAAGCTCAGCGTTTGATTAAATCTGGTTCTGACCCTGTCTTCTGCAAGCTGGTGAGGGGTCAGCATTCAGGTTACCTTGACTCCCTGACAGGACAGGGAAGGGAGAAGGGGAGTGAGGGGAATGACTAGATTCTGGCACCTCCGGAGCCTCTGAAGACARGTTGTGGAATGCAGCCACATCTGCTGGGAAATGGTGCACAGAGAGGCTCGTTCTGGCTAGTTTTGCTTATGTCTTCAAGGCAAGAGTTGAACAGTCCCCAGTGAGAAAGTGCAGATTTCATTCCACAAAGGCCTGTGTAAGATTGGCTCTCAGTGTCATGGACCAGGGTGGCCGTACTTTGTCAGAGTAGGGGTAGAGTTTAGGCCCAATAATAAGCCTGTTTTAAATGGAATAATTTTTCCTGTGGCTTATTTAACTTTTTTTTTAAGCCCTTGTGCTTTCTTATTTATTGCTATTTTCCACATGACTTTTTGTTTAGTTTAAATATTGTTTGTTCTCATGCACTGGGCTCTTAGGATGAAAAAACTTTCAGACAGGATTGTTTTGTGGCCAGAGCCAGGAAAGCAGATAGGATACATAGGAAATTTATGTATTTGAAGCATAAGCACTCGTTTATTTGAGACATCATTGTACCACAGGTGACTGGCCAAGCTGCATATCTACTACCAGTTATTTCGTGGCAGAATTCTTTTATTTATTTTTTTATTTTCTATATTCTTTGTTTACATTCCAAAGGCTTTCCCCTTTCCCAATTCCCCCCTCACCATATGTCCCATAAGTCCTCTTCCCCCAGTCTATTCCCCAATCACCCCTCCCCACCATTTCTCTGTTCTGATACTCTCCTACAAAATTGGATCCACTCTTATCAGAACCAGGGCCCTCTCCTTCCTTCTTYTTGGGAATCTTTTGATTTGCTAATTGTGCCTTGAGTATTCAGAGCTTCTGGGACCATTAATATCCACTTATCAGTGATTGCATTTCATGTGTATTCTTTTGTGACTGGGTTAGCTCACTTAGGATGATGCCTACAAATTGCATGAATTCATTATTTTTAATTGCTGAGTAGTATTCCATTGTATAAATATACCACATTTTCTGTATCCATTCYTCCTTTGAGGGACATCTGGGYTCTTTCCAACTTCTGGCTATTATAAATAAGGCTGCTATGAACATAGTGGAGCATGTGTCTTTATTGCATGTAGGGGAATCCTCTGGGTATATGCCCAGGAGTGGTATGACAGGGTCCTCTGGAAGTGTCATGTGTGGTAGAATTCTTCATGGAGATAGATACCTTGGTTGTTTCCATGGAGGACCTTAGCAGTTTGAATAAGTGACCTGAATACATTGGAGAACCTGAGGCCATACCTGCTCTTCCCAAACCACATCTCTTGAATTCCAAATGGGACCTGCTTGTAAATTCCCAAGGTAGTTTACATGCCCTCAAAAGGCTACACAACTGGAAGTTTCCTAGTTCTAGGGGACATCACATAGGGACATTGTGCATGTTCTTAAAATTATTCATTTATCAGATTCTTGTTGGCTACAATTTTTTTCTGCAATCTTTATTTTGGAGGTAAAACACCAGTTAAATACCTACTGGTGGTTTGCTCAAGAAACTAACCTTGATGCGATTATTTGGGATTAGTGGGAAATTTCCCTTAATCTCCTATAAATGCCATCTCATGACCAAAATTTATGAGTGTGATTAACAACCATAAATAACTGAAGACACATTAAAACCTCAAGTCATGAAAGAGGCAGAAATGTTTAAGAACAATACATTTGGAAGTTAGTTTTTCTTATTTGCATCTCATCGAATTGCACATTGAACTTGCAGGGTGAGTTTTACTATCTTTAGAAAAATGGCTAAATTTTGCTCAACTAGTTTCCTGATGGTGCATCAGTAGGCTACCATGGCACRTGGAAGATAGTATATTGAAGCTTTAGCTTTATTTTACAGGCTGTGATGTAAGTTTATGCTTATTTTCCAATATATTTAATGTCCACTTCAATCTACATGTGTTTGGCTTGATTCCTCTGAAGAATAGGAAAAATTATACTAATGTATAAGCCATACTTAAAATAATTAATAAAAAAATTAAACATTCAACCTTCAGATAAGATAAAACTTAGGTACAATATTGTTTTGTTTTTTGCTTTTTTGTTTTTGTTGTTTTGTTTTTTGCTTTAGGAAAAACGTGTGCTATGTAAACATGAATGTGAAGCAAACCTCTCACAGTGTGGGGATCTGAGCTGCYTGTTTTGTGTTTGYTGTTTTTCCTTAGGTAACAGTGTGTTCTCTCATTGCTAGTGCATGTAATTCTAATGAACACGATAAAAGCAGAGTTTCTGTGATACAGCAATTTAACCACTAGATCTGGGCCAGGAGTGGTATGAGATTTGTTTATTATTTTACTTTGCTTGAGATTTTGCAGTAATATTATTCATAGCTCTGGACATTCCTCTGCTGTCCATGTAGCATCTCTTTCAGCCTCATTCTTTGATGTCTGTGACAAGCTGAACCATAAAATCAAATGCAAAATGTTCTTGTTTATTCCTCTGGACAGAGAGGCCGGAGTGCAGCTCAGTGATAGGAAACAGTATACCCCATTYCTCTTTGTAAAATGTACAAAAGCACATACTTGTAATTCTTGAAACCGAATGCATACCACATTTGAAGCATCAAGAATTAATAGAGCCTTTATGTTTGTGAACAATATGAAGATAAACAGAAGGTGCAGAAACTAGATTGAGTAGCTACGTGATGGAGCTTGGAACTCTAGCCAGGTCTGAGCTCATATTCTGACCTCTTTTTTCCTAAACCAGTCATCCAGATAACTGACCTGGGGTGTTACACCACAGTATCCCAGCTATGCCCTTTGTTTATTTATTGTTCTCTGTGTTCTGAAGGCATGTAGCTCTATCTTCTTCCTTTAGAAATCAGTAACTTCCTCTCCAAAGTCAAGTGAATTCACCAAGATGGATAATAGTTTTAGTAGTCAGAAAGACTTCTCTGACTTGAAGGTCAGGAAGTGATCTGGAGGGATGATTGCTTGAAGGATCTAGAAGAGCAAGTGTGAGGGCTTTGTGGAAAAGAACCACAGCAAGGAAGGGATGGAAAAGCAGCTGTGGCTGAAGCATAGGGTGTTCAGGAAGGGCAGTGATGGGAATGTGATCATGCCAGACCTGTGCTACAGTTTAGAATTGTAGACAGACAGACTGACAGACATAAACACAGACAGACAGACAGAGAGACAGACAGACAGACAGACAGACGGACAGACAGACAGACAGACAGACAGACAGACAGATAGATAGATAGATACTTCTCTGGATAATCTAGACTTATACAACAAAGCCACTGTAAGCTTGTAAATAAAACAATTGCACAATATTTTTTAAATAGCAAAGAACATTCCAGATGTGGGAAAAATCTACTGGAGGAAGAAGCAAGAATAGATAATGGAGTCTGATTGTTTTAATGAAAAATAAAATCATGATAGGTAGCCTAAACTCCAGGGAAAGAACCAAAGGCAAGGAGAACTCCTATATCTCAGATATATTTTGTTGATAAAATAGACTGGACTTGGTGATTGCTTGGATAAGAAGATAAATGAGAAAGTTTAAATGAGTTTAATGCCCAGATTTGGGGTTTGTGAAATTGTCTGGGTGGAAAGAAAGCCATTTACAGAACTGGGGAATGCTAGATTTGGAGAAAATTGGAGCGAGAAATCAAAATTTAATTCTAAAAATTACATAGTTGAACTAATTTTGGGAAATTAGAGAACTGTTAAGTAATCATTTGGATACAAAATATTCTAGCTTGATTTCTGTAGATGTTATAAACATTATGACCAAAAGCAACAAAGGGTTTATTTGACTTACACTTCCTGGAAACTCCAGGCAGGAACTCAAAGAGGAGCCAAAGCATACACGGTGGAGAATGGCTGCCGACTGGCTTGCTCCCTCTTGCTCGCACTTGGCTCACTTTCTAATACTACTCTGGACCACCTGCCCAAAGGTGTCATCACTCATAGTGGGCTGGACCCTTTCCCACATCAATCAACAATCAGGATGATTCCCCATGGAGATGACCACAGGCTAATCTAACCTGTACAATTCCTCAACTGAGAGTCCTYCTATTGACCCTTCACTGTGTCAAGTTGACAGCTGAAACTAACTAGGACTCAGGTCAGATATGTAAGTTGAAAACTCACTRACATGTTGATGCAATTTGAAGCAGTGTGAGTTTGTAACATTTTGCTGATGAATAGATTTTAGTTAGAAAGAAAGAAGGGCTAGGTAGTCAGCTCAACTTGTGCTCAGCCACCATGCACAAAAGTCTACGTTCTAGCCTTGACCCTCAAAAATTGCAAGTGGTCCCACATACTGCAATCCCAATACTTGGGAAGTAGAAGCAGGAAGAGAATCAGCACTTAACATCATCCCTGGGAATATGTTTAAAGATGCAGRTGAGTGTCAGAATAGCCTCTCTGACAAGGTAGGAAGGTATAGTGCTTTCAAAGTGAGTTGATCTGAAATACCACAGTGCAGGGGTACAGTTTGCAAGGTGAGATTTCTAGAAGCAAAGAGGGGATGTTGTGGTATTTGGTAAGATGTGCTTTCTACTGATAGATCAGACTTGATCTGAGTAAAAAGGAAGACAGGACACAAGAGACTTGCTACATAGGGAGAAGTCACAACACTTTAAGACAAGAAGAAGAGAAAGTGCTGCTTGAGTCAGTTCAAGGAAAGTAAGAGTCGCTTTAGTGTATACTGGTTCCACYCACTTCACCTAGGAGGATCTAGGTTCCTACTTTGCCCCAACAACTCCTYGACACCTTTATTTATTTACCTGCTGTGGGGGCGACATTAAATTATATGGATCTAGCTCATGGGTCMAAGTGTTGTTCCATTGTCTAACTTTAATTCATTTCTGTACACAATTACTTTCCTCCATTTTCAGAACTGTGCCTTCAAATTGCCACCAAGGATCTCCAAAGGCTTCAGCTTGCAATGCAGGTCCTGCCAGCCCYGTTGTCTTCACTGGTCTTCTGTTTACTGATGCCCGGAGGACGTGGATCTTCTTGCCAGAGCCATGCCACCTGCTGCTGCAATGATATTCTATATCTCTGCCAGTCTGAGCCAAGTCCTGAGTGGTGAGCCAGGTTCACCAACCTGCTAAGCAGAGAGCTGACCATGTGACAGTACTCTAGCTACAAACCAGCCTGGGATGATGGGTGACCCACATTCCCAATTTCCAGGAACAGACAAGAACATGCTTGCTCAGTTCAGAGCCTATAGYTCAGCCAACTTGACATCAATGTCTGTGGCCAATGTCCCAGAACCTGACTTGCTAGCATTCAATCTCAGTTGAACTCTTAGTCATTTGCCCTTTCCAGCTTTAGGCTCAGCCTCTGGCTCCCTATTTCTTTCAAAGATGACTTTTCTGTGGCACTATTCCTAGTCATCGGACACGAGAGCCTGAGAAGACACTTAGAGGGCCTTAGTAGGAGGCACACAACCATGTTACTCCCAAAAGATATGATGCGATGGAGTCCAGAATAATAGAAGTGGCTAATTTTTAGACAGAGCTAAATCTGATTATCAGATGCTTCTAGAAATCACTGGATTGTCGCGAAGAAACTTGGAGTATTTTTAGATCCTTTGAATGAAAATAAGTATCTTGAAACGTTTCTTATATGTTGGAGAAAATGTTACAGGAAGTCATCCTGTAGCAAAAGCATCAAGGCATGGATACATGATTTCTGATTATTTTAATCTTGAAAAAACAAACAAACAAACAAACAAACAAACAAACAAACAAAGCTAAAGAAGGATCTCTTTGCTTAGTTCCTAGAGTTCTTTCATGTTCCTGTAGCTCTTTGTCAGAGAGGTGGCTTGGCACCTAAAGCCTCAGAGTCTGACAACCTGAGTTCCATTCCTGGGGCTCACTTGGTGGGAAAAGAAAATGGACTCCTTCCGTAATGTTGTCCTTTGATCTCCTCATGTGTGTTGTCATTTAATTTAAAAATTAAAAAAAAAAAAACTCTTCTCAGAGAGTCTCATTCATGTTTCTGGAATGTGGTTCCCACCGTCTCCGGATGCTGGATGGCTCCCAGAGCAGCTTTCTTACCTTGTTTTTCTCCTGTGGCATTCCTTATCTAGCTACCGAGAGCAACATTTTGAGAGCTTTCTTTGCCAACCTAGAAGTCCTTAGTCTCTGAAGACAGTAAGACTTCCAGTTAGGGTTTATAGATGCACAGCCACTRCTGAATACTTTGTAATAACATCCTGCTTACTTTGTCTCATAATTGTGCTGGTGGAAGTCAGAAGGCTCCAGGCACTTGAGAATCTACACCTAGACATCAAATGCTCATGAACTCTCCAGTGGTTTACATCCAACCACTTACTGGTGTTGCTCATGGATTTGAATACTTGCCTTTTCGTTTTCTTTCAGCCACTGCCAATATTTATCTTTCATTTCTTCTGCTTCCCACAATTATCCACCTCTGAACACTATCAGAATTGTCCCCAGGCAGCTAAACTTTAAATGAGATTGTAACTCTTCCATTTGGGCCTTGTTTCATTAAACAAATATGTGGGTGCTACATGATTCTGCAGTAGATACTGTTTATGTGGGAGTTGGATTCATACTGTGTTTACAGCTAAAAAGGAAAAAAATCCAACACTTTATTGGACATGTACTAGCATGTGGGTGAGGCTGAAGAAAATAATTGAGTGTTGAAATCAAATACATGCCTGGGAAAATATTCCTTTCTGACGGGGGCTGGCAGGAAAGGCCAACAGCTGGCACACAGGGATCTCTAAGTCAGCCTAGTTTTTTCCAATGCTCTCTCAGGAAGTGAAGCGCTCTGGATGAAGCTAGTCACCCAGAGCAATTCAAGGTAAAACCAATTTTGTCCAGATGGAAGACATTCTACCACAAAGTAAAAACCATGTGGTGTTAACTCTACTGAACGGGAAATCTCCTACACTTCTTGAACTCATCTATCTAGAGATAGTTCTCATTTTCAATGGCAACTGCATCCTGTAAAGTTTCAAGGATGGATGGCATGGTGAATATGGAGACATTACTGTCAGAGCAAATACAGAATTATGATCCTGTGAGCCCCAAGGGAGAGAATGCGTATAACTATACACTGCCTTAGCAGCCATATTTAACTACATGTTTAACTTTGTCATTATGAGAGTGGGGCCCAGGTGCCTTTGACATCACTTCTAATTCTACACCACACCCACAAGGCTCRAGCAGGTAGGCCCAGATAAAATCTTAAAGAAATATCTCCCATACTACAAACTGGGCTCTCAATTTCCTATAACTTCCTTTATGTGGCCATTCATGTATTTTCTAGAACTAAGTGACTAAGTCTTAGTCACAGTGTAACCTGAGATCCGTCCCTCTTTGTTTTAAATCCACCAAACTGTGTTGTCCCTGGGAACTACTATTAGGACATCACCCTGGATTCAGTAAGGAAGGGTGTGGCCTTTTCTGTCCCCTGGTCTAAGTTCCCTTTCATATGCTGTGTAGCTGGAGCCTGAGTCCCTACAGTTTGACTTCAAGCTTCCAACAGGTTAATGCAGGATTCTCCAAGGATGATCTTCTCTCTGGGCCTGTGGTAGCTACTGAGAAAAGTAGTTCAACTTTTAGTTGACGACTAACCTACTAGTAGTTTAACTAACTAATCAGTTAAGTTAGTAGCAAACCTCACAGTGGCATRCAAAGCACATTGGTGACATTTTCATCATCTGAGCAATGCAGTTTCCTGTGAGYTACTGTTTAGAGAAGCATTTAAAATATAATGTTGCTTTATTAACACTAAATCCATAGCCAATAACATCATAACTCACATCTGCACAAAGCTTCTATAACACACATAATTTTTTTCCAAAAGACATATAACAGCCCTTGGAAATATCAGGCAACATCTCAGTACTACCCTCGGGGGTCATTTAAAGCATGCAATCAACAATAAAGCCATAAAATGTGCCACCAAAGAGCTGCAAAGGACACTTATTTATAATACGAAAGGTAGAAGAAGGAAAGTGGAGCGTCACCTCGGTTGAACTCAGCTGAGGACCTGTGCGGTGGAGCGATGGATGACTCACATTCCTCTCCGCTCTGTGCACAACCATGAGTAACTGCTAAAGCGCCATCGCAAGTGTTGATTTGGGGCTTACAAAAGATGTCAGGGAGCAGATGAATTCRGAAAGGAGGAGTTCACAAATAATGACAAATGTCTCCATCTGTCCACTGACCTTCCCCTCTACTTCTCCTTCTACTCGTCCACCTACTCATCTGCTTGCTTTCAGGGCATGAGGCACAATGAGAATTTTTGGTCAGTGTACTTGGAATAGTCTATAGTGTGGATAGGATGTGCTATCTTTCCAGGTCTAAGGCATGTTTAAATGGAGTGGTAGTTGGTCACACCACTTTGGCTCCTGGCAGGTGGCACACATGCATCTGCCGAGGACCTACCTGGATTCACAAATGAATGGCGCGCTCACACACACACCAGTTAATTTTAAAATGCCTTGTCTAGCTCAAAGTCTGGGCAGTTCTAATCCTCCCCACGCCTAACACACTTTTCCCTCCTATAATGCTGGCTTAATAACCTCTAATTCTTTATTATCTTTGTTGCCCTGGCTCCTTCTGGCCAGCTCCCTAGTCCTTGCTGCCCAAGATGCTTCTAGACAGCCCTTTTGGGGCGCATTCCTTCTCACCYACATTTTGGATGGTTTTCCTTCTGCAGAGCTAAATCTGATCCATCTCCCTCTGAATCRTGGTGATTCTCCTTTCTTCCTTTCAGTTCCTAGCCCACCCATATCCAAAGGTCGCGCCTCAGTCATCCTGCTCAGCCATTGGYTGTGGGCTCTTTATTGATTGATCGAAAACCAGTTGGAGACAAGGAACTTCAGCATTTCGACGAATAGATTCCTGATTTTGGGGGCCAGATTAATTCAATCATTAGAACCAATTCCCAACATTTAAAATATTCAGTCCTGGTCATCCTTCAAGTTAAAGTTGAAGGTCGTGTTTTGCTGCTGTATTCCCATCTCTAGTGTACAGTATGCTAGAGAGTAAGTTCTCTGCAAGTATCTATTGAATGATACAATAAGTGACTTGCAGTGACTCGCAAGTAGCTCTTTACTGCATAGACTAGCCTGTTGTTCCTCCTTGCTCATATTAACCTCAAATAGAAAAATATCTGAAATATAAAAAATGTTTCAATTATGTATGTTATCTTTTATACCGAATCATCAAAAAATTAAAATAAAACAATTCAGTAATTATATTCCATGATATCAAATGGGTCAAGTTAGTTGCTCAGAAAGCCTATTTTCAAATTTCCTTCTCATTTCCTCCTATAAAACCTACAACTTTAAGATTAAGTAGAGTCCATAACTTTCCTACATGTGTAATGTTAATATTTTAGAGCAGTATTTAAGCATAACATCTGAAGAATCTTGTTTTGCTTTTTGGGTGAAATTATATATATATATATATATATATATATATATATATATATATATATATATATATATATATATATATATATATATATATATATATATATATATATATATATATATATATATTTATCAAAGTCTTGAACCAGTAGGTCCTAGTCTTCAATTGTCCAAGTTAAGCAGTGTCTGTTCCTCCAGTCCTTTTAGCTATACAATTTCTGGCTGTTAACCTGTCATTGTATGTACATTCGTTTTTGGTAGTGGATTATTGGTTGGACATATAATTTTGGAGAAAAACTGTTTATGTCAACATATGCCTAGAATTGTGTGAAGAATAAACAAGGTTCTAAAAACTAAATAAAGATGAGAGAGYGTTTTCAGCATGGAAGCCAAATTACAACACATCAAATTAATCTTTCAGAGTATGGAAATATGGGGGTTGTGCAGTACCACAGAAGCCGGGTTTATACGTAGTGGTGGCTCAGCTCTTCAGATGCAGGAGGAAGTGAACTGGGGCTGGAATGAAGTGACATAGAAGCATCTGGGACTTAACRTATTATTAAATATTTCAATCATAATGACTACGATTATTTAATATTCCTTGGGATATATATACTATAATTTACACACACACATATGCATGCTAACATTTTTTTAGGATTAGTGGTGAAAGATGGTGGTTTCAAATTCTCAGGTTACCATAGACACTTAGAAGTATTATTATGAATATGAACGGTGTTTAAGCTTTTGTATTCAGAGCCAAGTTGGAGTCCTCAACTCAAACACTTGTTATAAATATGTGAGGACAGTACTACTCTCTGCCTATGATGCTATTAAAAGGCACCTTCCTGGGCCAGCAAGATAGCTCAGTAGACAGACACTACCGTTGAGCCTGATGACTTGAGTTCAATCACCAGGACCCACATGATTGCCCCAAGTTATCATTTAACCTTCATACTCCTATTGTGGCATGTTCATGCATACATGCATAGACATGTTCATACATTCATACATAAGGAGTTGTAATAAAAGTTAAAAATCCTTTGCCAAGGTTTGATATATGTTGAATTTAAACATTTTATATCATTAATATCTATATATCTATATCTATATCTATATATATATTGAATTTAAACTTTTTTCATTGTTTCACGCCCATTCTTTCTTCCATGTCCATCATTTTGCCCACTTGTTGTTGTTGACTTTTACAATACAACCAAGTCAAAAGTAAGTGTTTTTACTTTTACTTTTACAACCTCTTACTGTCTGCCTGTCTGGTCCACTGTTACCTGGCCTTAAGATAACCAAACCTTCAACTATTCCAGTTTGGGGGATATGAAAAAGTTCAATATCATGTGACTTTGGAGGAATAGCTCTGGATGAAGAGTCCTGGTCTGTGCCTGTCCTGACCTCACCTTACTTCCCCCTGTCTAATAGGGCTTGCCAGCTCTGCAACTAGTAGGCACTAAATGGATATTTGTCTGTGGTCAAGTCTTCATTAGTAATAAGGTTAGAAGTAAGGTTTAGCTCCTGAGATCCTGCCGTCTCTGCTGAGCAGCAGGTTGATATCAATCGCTTCTCTGTGTGTACTCAGCCAAGTCCCATATTCTGTTGGTTGCTCTGGTCTCTGTTATTGCTCCTGTTCCACTCAACACAGACTATGTGTATGCTGCAGTACTGTTGGTTTACTTTGGAACCCGGTTAGTAGGTAGAGATCCCTGAGTTCATTTGCTTTTTTCACTTGGTAACCTGGTGCCACCTTGCAGAAATGTAGAAGTCACCTCTATTCCCAACTGTTTTCTGCCTAGACTTAGTCCTTGCTTGTGGTGGACTTGGGCTTGGATCTGATCCTTTGGATCTGTGACTTGGGGCTTGACAGCCCTCCTCTCCGGCTTAAGAACCTCCAGCTTCTTTCTTCTTCTTGCTTTCCTCTWATTTCTGCAGAGATGAGTTAGGACCTGAACTGGCTATTCATGGAACTTGTGCTAAGGATATCGGGACTCAGAATTACTGCTTCACAGAAAAGTCTGCCAAATGATTTGGGCCAGAAGGATAAAGATAATTCTCTAGTGACTCAGAGAAATTTTGGGTGACTCTCTAGGCAGTCAGCTGTGTCTTGTCATTTCTATAGTTTTGGAAGCTGCTTGCCTGTACTTTCTGCATATTTAGGTGATATTTCGTTCTCAGGTCTTTGATGATATTGAAGACTAGATAGTTGTAGTCTCACAATTAAGCTTAATTTGTTTAGGATTTAAGAAAATGTTTAGGATTTAAATTTGTTTAGGATTTAAGAATATCTACAAGGATATTCTTAGATTTATAAATTTAAGTTGCAATAAAATATGATTTAAGTACATAACTCTGAACTCAACAAAGATAGGATAGATAATAGAGGACTTTATCCAAGGTTGCCAAATATTAATGGATTGGACATTATGAATGTAATTCTTACCTAATTGTTTTCAAAATTAATATGATTGTTTTTAGTTTATTAATATAAGAGGAAGAGCCTTTTATTGGACTAAAAAGGGGGTGGGGGTATTGGGAGATAGTGTTGTTCACTATGTATTCAGATGCTAATTTCTATACCCAGATATCTGGTTCCAGTGCGGATGTTGGCATGATCAAGTATCTCTTGTCTCAAGATTAAGTGAGATTTGTTTTCCATCACTTCTGATTGGTTAATAAAGAGCTGATCAGTCAATTAGCTGGACAGAAGAGATAGGGCTGTACTTCTGATCCCTTCCAGGGGTCCCAAAGAGACTGGAGACGAGAGAGGAAGAGAAGAAGATGTGGAGAGATCTCATGGTGGGACCATGAGAAGAAAGAAGTCACCAYGAGGCAGGTCATGGACCACGGGGAGTTGCTATGAGCAAGCAGGTCACTCAGGGAGTCTCCATGAGAACACACATGGAACAGAGAGAGTCAAGGCAAGGCTCAGATTCAAGGAAGAGGACCATGTGGTGGGATGATAGGCAGCCTAACTGATTAAATTAGGTTAGAATAGATGAATCTCTGCCCAGACATAATGCTACCAGTTTTGTAATAAATCTATCAGGTATCTGTATCAATTATTTTGAAACTAAAATGGTCTAGAGTAAGCATAGAATCCTCATTCAGTTATTTGGGAACAAGAGGGCAAAGATAACCCCCCAAATTAATACTGTAATAGGGGACTCAGGTTCTGAAGGTGTGGTGGCACAAAAATATTTATGTTTTCTGGGCCACAATTTGTAAGTTGCTAAAAATTCATTCATAGATTCTTTATTCTTTTTTTTTTAATTTTTCTATATTCTTTGTTTACATTCCAAATGCTTTCCCCTTTTCCGGTTCCCCCCTCACCATATGTCCCATAAGTCCTCTTTCCTCTGC
>BDUI01000199.1:282383-293184 GCA_002335545.1 Apodemus speciosus
GAGAGGTAAAAAGACATATGGGACATTGGGGGGGCGGGGAAACCAGGAAAAAGGGAAATGAAATGTAAATAAAGAATATATCCAATAAAAAAAAGAAAAAAAAAAGAAAACTACTCAAAAAAAAAAAGAATGACTAATTACCTCTTAAATTGACAATTACACCCTAATTTGACCTTTTGTAAGTGGTGATTTTCCTGTTATGTTTTCAAAGAGTGAAGCCCACCTACATGTAATTTCAGGGCAAAAAAAAAATTAAGTGAGCATAAGTTTGTAATTATATTTCCTGATCCTATATTATATCCCATTGACCAATTTGTCTATTTTTATGCCWTTATCACCATAGCTGTCTTTATCACTATAACATTATAGTATAATTTGAGGTTAGTTATTGTAATACCTCCAATATTATTCTTTTTCCTTAGGACTTCTTTGTTTCTTCATGGTATTTTGTCACTTTATATGAATACTTGTATTGTTTTTTTCTAATCCTTTGGTTATGACATGAAAAATTTGACAAGTGTTCTATTACTTCTTTATATTAATTTTAGTAGTATTGACATTTTCACAACATTCTGCCTATTTAGGACCATGAAATATGTCCCTTTTGTGTAGTATCTTCTGTGATTTCCTTTGTTAATATCTTGAATGTTCATTGTAGTGATCTTTTACTATGTTAGTTACATATGTTCCTAGACACTTGATTTGGGTCAAGTTATTTTGAATAGAATGATTTTCCAAATTTCTCGTTCAGAGAATGGACTGAACTAAAAAAAGTTGACTTCATATCCTACAACTTTGCTATAAATGTCTATTAGGTCCAAAAGTTTTCTAGTGAACTCAACAGGATCTTTTGAGTAAAGAATCACATCATGTGCAAATAGGGATAGTTTGACTTTTTAACACTGCTATCCGTTTTATGCCTCTCTTCTCTGATGGCTACAGCCTAGACTTCAAACACTACTCCAGAAAAGAGATAAGAGAGGGGAGAGTGGACAGCCTTGTCTCATTCCTGATTTTCAAGAAAATGCTTTTAGTATGCCTCCATTTAATGTAATGTAATATTAATTACGTTTGTTATATATAGCCTATTCTTAAAGTCTGTAGAAATTTTTATCATGAAGGCATGTTAAACTTTGTTAAATGCCTTTTTAGCACCATTGTAATAATTATGTGGCTTCTGTCCTTAAGCTTGTTTATAAGGTACATTATATTTATCAGTGTATGTATGCTGACCAGATCTTGCCTTTCTGGGAAGAAGCCCACTTTGTCGTAGCGTATAATCTTAGTGTGTCCCTGAATTTCAGGTATTTTGTTAAGAATATCTGCATCTATATTTATCAAATTGGTTTGTCTTTTTATGTTTGTCTTTACCTGCTTTATGTTTCAAGATAGTATCTTCATTGATTGTATATAATAGTGTTCCTTCACTTTCTATTTTCTGGACCAAATTAAGAATTGGTTTGAGTTCTTCATTGGAAGTTTGATAAAATTCAGCACTGAATACACCTGGTTCTGTTTTTTTTTTCTTCAAGGGAAGGATTTTAATAACAGTTCAGCTCATTGCTTTTAATGGGTTCATTTAAGTTATTTAACTCTTCAGGGTTTAATTCTTGTAGTTGATATGCTCGTAGAGAGTTTTCCATTTTTGTTCTGGGATATCCAACTTTTCAGAATATAAATTTCTGAAAGAAAGAAGTAGAAGATGCAAATGAATAAAATTAGAGAACAAGAGAGTATTGCTACAGCTGACAGCATTGAAACTCAGAAGGTCATTAGGAATGGCTATGAAAACGTGTACTCAAAATTAGGTTGCTTCATACTCGAGGACAAGTGAGGACACAAGGGCCATGGGACAGTTTGGAACACCCACTTTACAAATCCAGCTCAAGTTGTTGGATATCTCACTTTAGAATTTGAGACCAACTGGCTACTCTTCTAGGCTACACTAGAACAGTTCCATAATATTTTGATTTGGGAGGAACCTGAGGGTTAGAGGTCAAAATGTTTTCTCAGGGTCATACTGCTCAGAAATAGTTAATAGTAATAGTTTCATTTGAATAATATTTTATTCATTTCATCCCGTTGTCTGCACTAGTGTCCTGACATTTTCTCCTAACTTAYTCCTTAAATAAAATCACTTAGGATACTTTGAGCAAAATTGCTTGGTGACAGTTATACTGATGAATTTATTATCATGTGGTAGCTGACTATATATACTCAGTTACATATAATGGTTGTTTTATTTTCTTCTATGTTAGAGGCTTTTGATTAAGTAATTAGAGGGTTTTGATTAGATAATTTCATCCAACTTACCAAATGCAGGTCAACTTTGCCATTTAGTCGGGCTAGAAAGGTTTACCAAATCAGAGACTGAGACAGTAACAGGGACACAAACTAATCGGATCAAGACCTCCCTGTCACCCTCCTTCCTTGGACTGTGCTCTCAAGGGCCTGAGCTCAAGGCAGTAGCAGGCTGAGAGCTGGTCCCAAGTGGAAATTATGAGAAATTCCATCCCATTTGAGAGCTAATTGCACTGCTGATCTGTTTGTATTCCCTAGCTAAACCAAAGAGAGACCACAATTGGTTGCGAATATTTATTGAGTTTGTTTCATAACTGCCTTTCCCCACAAGTGTCTGGTTGCCTTTTGTTGATTCAGAACATTCACCACCCTGCAATTCACAGGCAAAGTTAACCCCCCGGCAGGGATCCAAGCCTAAAGACTAAAGAGGTTCAGTCATCCTTTATGCTGGAAATGGTCTTAGCAATAATAAACCACTTCGAGGCACTTGAGACTTGGTTTGAGCCAAGGTGGCAGAGAGCTGTGCAATGACTGCATCACATGTGGAAGGATTCCTAGAAGAGCCCAGTGGGGATGGAAAGTTTGGGAATGTCATCAGGACTTGAATTAAGACCACATGTGCAGGCAGGAAGGCAACGTTTGATAGACTGTTGATTGTTCAGCAGGACACAGAGTGCCATTTCTGGGCTAGAGCTTTGAGATCTGTGGGTCCAAAGCATAGACATCCTGTTATCCACAGGAGTGATCCTTCTGCAGTTCATTCAGGGCAAAAATTTAATCTCAGGTCGCCTGTCATTGCTATCGAAAGAAATATGCTCGGGGAATGAAAATTAATTTCGATAGTCGCCTAAATAAAATCTAATTAAGAAGACAAATTTTCTCCCGGGGAAAACATGTGCCATACATTCTAGAACAATGCAGAAATGATTTACATTGGGTAGTTTGGCATTACTTCAATGTTGTCCTCTCCATAGCTCAATTCTCTCATTGGGGAAATAGCCCAGAATTGGCTGACGAGAGAATGGATTGTCTTCTGTAACCTTTAAAAGGTCACTGACTTTGGGCCTATGAATTTAAATCCATGGGGGAAAGAAAGTGGTGGAGGGCCTCTCAGCTTGGATGGGGTTTTGTGGTTAAGTGTGATGCAACCAGGAGCAAGTATTAGAAGTTATGKTCTCCAGATGGCTGCATGTCTCAGATCAGGCTGGAGATACTGTTCAATTCCTCTGTGTAGTTTGTGTGAAATATGTCTGGGATGGAAAGTATAACCATGTAAGGAGTCTAGAGAGGAAGAGCCAAGTTCAGAGAAATTCTTTTCCATGGAGCTAGATCCAGCTCTGTTCGTGAGTTTTCTGGGCTCATTGGAGCAGGAGTCCTGGAGAGTCCATACATGCCCTTATTCAAAATAGACTCTTACTAGGATATTACTGGCAAAACAAAGACAAGAAAACTCTCCTGTGTTGAGAACCTATTTATAGTGCATCATTATCTACAAAGATGATCATATCACATAAGGTAGAAGGTAGATTTTTTTCATTCCCATTTTATAGGATGAGGAGATTGGGTCAAAGAATTGTTAGATGACTTGTCCAAGAAGTTATGAATCCCATGTCCTCAGAAACACCACATCATTATACCATTAACATCATAATCACAGTGGTAGTTAAAATATTTAGCACTGAATACTCCAACCTCTTCAGCTACTAAATAAATAGATATACTGGTGGATGGAGGTGAGTGACTAAGCCAGATAAGTGAGTCCCATGGGACAACTAAGTCACCAGTGTTCCCCTTGGCCATTTCTTGTGTCATTTCTAGTGGAAGTTGGAAATGTGCTTAGTACATAATTCTTCTCTAGAAGATACTGTGCTTATCGTTGCAGAGCTCTTTATCTTCTTCTACTTCCTTGTAGAAGAAGCTAAGTTTCTCTGGAGCGACTCCCATGCTGGGGAACCCTAAACCCTTCCTATCTCTCTTCTCCCCAGCTATTGGCTGTTGGAATCTTTATTTACTAATCAGAAATAACTTGGGGGCAAGGTCACATAGAATCTATGTGCAGGCTCTCTTGTCTCTGGGTCAGTCATGTCTTGAGGAAATGCTATATGATTAGAGTACAAGCAGCATCAAGCCAAAACACTATAGAGCCCTCCCGCCCCAGAAAAGAAAGATTCTAAGGATAAAGACAGCACAGCACCTACTTTGGACACAGGACTTGAGCAATCTGGATCTGCCTGAGTACTAGTCCTCAGAATCAGAGGGGACTGTGCAAACTGCCAAGGGAGAAAACCAAATAGCCATCCTATTCAGCTGTAATACCAATGAACCACAACAATGCCCAGCCCAGTAAGATATTCTGAAAGGTACAAAGATAACACTTCCGTCCACGGCAACCACCAGACACCTAATTAGATGTAAAGCCAGCTCAATAAAAGGGTATCCATTCATTCCTGCTCTGTAAAATAAGAGAACTACCAGTGTCTGATTAGGCCATGGAAACTAGAGGAGTTTCCCATCCTGCCATTTTCCTAAACCAGTATAATCTCTAAGTGCATTGCAAATACTTATCCTTATACCCGCAGGTAAGTGTTGCTCTAAGACCTCATCAAAGAAATTTCATTTTAGAAGATTGTTAYGAAAAGCCACAACTGCCCAAAACACAGATATTTAAATGACTATGGGGTACCTACCTCCAATTAGTCTATTTACAACACAATCCCTACACTTAAGGCTCAGAGAACATCACAGAAGAGAGAGCAGAAAGATCTTAGGACCAGGAGTCTAGATAGTCTCAGTCTCAAAAAACAAATGAAAACAAAACAAAACAAAGCAAAACAAAAAAAAAGAAAAGAAAAGAAAAAAAAGAAAGAATAAAAGGACATAAAGTGGGAGGAGTTATGTAAAATCCTCAGAGTTAATAGTGTATTCTACTATTAAAAAAAGAAGGGGAATAAAGTCATGTGCCATCACACCAAACAGAGATTTAATTTATTAAGGATTCAATACAACGGAATGTTCTGCATAGTTGCTTTTACAGGGCTTGCCTGAGACTCAGCTCCCTGAATGCAGAGCACACTGCTTTGTCTTTGCAGTAAACAGAAGTAGAAACCTAGTGAGTGCAATGGAAAACTCCAGGGACCTCCGAGAGGGACCCTGGCAAAGAGTCCTAGGAGTGCGGGGCAGGGAGCCTGCACCGGCTATCTTCTGTAAGGAGGCAAGGCCTCAAGCGGAGGGACTGAGACATGAACCCAGCCACAAAACCTGCCACCTACAGTTTGTCCTACCTGCAGAGTGTTCTGGGACCCGAACCCAGCAGAATTGTCAAAGAGACYAGAAGGACATCATCCAGCAACTGGTGGAAAACATCTGAGTCCCACAGCCAAACTTTAGACTGAGCTCAGGGACTCATGYTGAGGGGGGTGGAAGGGTGGGCAGGTCGGGAGTGGGGATAGGGAGAAAGGATCAGAGGAGCCAGGAGAGTCAGGGATACCAGGAGAACATGGCCTACAGAGTCAACTTACCTGGACTTTGGGGGCTCACAGAGATCTGGGACCTGTAGGGTTTTAACCTAGGCCCTCTGCATATATAGTACAGCTGAGTCGCTTGATGTTCTCGCAGAAATTATAACAATGGGAACCAGGGATGGGGGTGGGGGTAAGGTGGAGGGTGGGAGAGTTGGGGGGGGGAGTTGGGAGGTGAGGGGTAAGGATTGTCCYTTACTATTGCCTTGTCCRGCCTTGATGTGATGGTATGAACCTGGTCTTACTGAAGCTTGTTATGCAGTGTTTGGTTGGTGTCCCTTGGAAGCCTGCTCTTTTGTGAGGGGAGGATGTGGGGTACGGATCTGGGGAGAGGGAAGGTGGAGGGAAGAGACTGATGGGAGGGGAGGGAAGGGAAACTGTGGTTGTATGTAACATATGAGAAAAGAAAAGAGAGTAGAAGTGGTTTTACTCTTAAATATGAGCTGTTATAGAGAGAAGAGACAGAGATTGCCAGATGATAGAGAACCACTTCCCTGTCRGGTTTATCTTTTTGTATGGAGAATATTAAGTTTTACTTAATTAACAAGTTATAGAAAACTTAGAGGGTTTTTTAATCACAGCTTAGCTCAGAGCTCCCATGCGCTTTCCTAGAAGCCCAGGTCTCTAAGCCCCTTGCTGTGTACCTTGGCAGAGTTCCCTATCTGTGTCTTTTCTCTGAATTACTTGTGACCCTGAAGAAGCAGGACCAGACCAAAGTGATCCCTTCCTGGGCTCTGACTCCAGATCGTGTTTGGAACTACCAACACCAGATCCCTTCTTCTCTCTCCCAAGTGCTTTGTGGCACTTTTAAAATTAAAGCGTATTAACACTGTTTGTTTTTGGAATTTGGGACAGTGTAAAACAGGTTGGAATTCATTGTCCCGGAGCTTTTGAGAAGGTAATTGCAGCTATGTTAGTTGACTTCTTACCTGCATCTTTGGCACAATTTAGTATAGCCTTATTTTCTCCACAGCCTTATTAAGTAGATCTTGCTTTGAGCCCTGTGTTGGAGAAGAGAAACTCAAGGACATGTCTGTGGCCAAGATCTTACAGGAAGAAACAATGGTAAAGTTTGAATGTAAGCATGGAAAAGAACGTGTCTTACCGTAGCTAGGTAGATGGGGTTCCCTGGGTGTGAGGCCCACGAGAAAGTGCATGTTCAAGGTGGCCTGTGGACCGAGGTCACCAGATAACAGGTTGTCAGGATAGGTCTTTTTATTATTTTAGGATCCCCGAGACCAAATATGGCTACTAAAAATGACATTTTTGGAAATCTATAGAAGGTATAGGTTTCCTTCTCCTCAGAGACTCCTCAAGAAAGTTCATATTGTACCTATGCTGGATGCAAGGATACACCCACATGACTGAGCCTCTAAATTCTCCTGTAAAGACTGTCATGTGGCAGCTGGAATTTCTGACAGCGTGTTACAAACCTGGCATCTTCTCAATAGGGTCTCCTGTTGAAATTCTTGATATTTGAAATGATCATCAAATAGTCAAGGCCTCTGGCGATGTGGTTAGATTTCCCAACTAGCCACCATGTAGGTTATATTCTTCTAGCCTGCAGCATCACAAATGGAGATGGGTCTGAGATCAGATGTCACAGAATTCCTCAATGCACCTAAGAAGTCGCTGCCTATAGGAGCTGAGGACACAGAAATACCACATTTCAGTTTTCAGGCTGGCCTAGCGCCTCAGTCATTCTTCTCTCAGTGTTGGGGTTATAGCTGGTGCTTTCTTAGCTGTGGAGAAGGTGATGCTRTATGGCACATTCATTTTGAACCTGGTTATTTTGTAATTGATGGTCGCTCTTTTTCTTCAGGAGTTTGGTCGTAGCAGTTCATGTTGCTGCATGGTCAGGTGCGCCTTGCTCGCCTTGTGCTGTTGYTATCTTGAACATTTGTTTTTCCAGCCCTTGTGAYCCTATCACTTTCCTGATAACAACTTCAAGGTCTACCAGTATTTCTAGGATGAAGTCCAAAAATGACAAAGTGATGATTGCCAACCTATAATGTGTCCTTTGCATAGTCACTTTTTTTTTTTTGTTTGTTTGATGAGTACTTCCATATTGCTAAATATGTTTCAGGGCTTGGTCTAAGCATTTCATATATGTCAATACCTGTGAACAGTGTAGTAATAATCTTCTAATCTTCCCAGGAATGCTAATAGTGTTGCCCCTAGTTCATATATTAAAACRTAATCACCAATATGAGGGTACCAGGAGGTGGGGCATTTGTGAGGTGGTTCATTCCTGAGTTGGGTGCCCTAATTATTGACATTAGTGCCCTGTACATTGGGCCCTAGTGTATTTTCTAGCTCTTTTAATCATGTGAGAACACAGTCAGAAGGTAATACTCATAGGCCAGAATGAGCCCTCATCAGTGATGGTGTCTGTCTTCGCCTGGGATTTTTAGCCTTCCAAAATGGTGAGAAGCACACTTTTTGTGTCTATGAGCTATCCAGTCAAAAGCATTTTGTTACAAAAACCCTAATAGACCAATCTGTTTTTATGTTTCTCATTCCTTTTCACAGATAGAAAAATAGAAGCATATATTAAATATCGTGCTCAAGACCAGATAGCTAATAGAAGCTGGCATCTGGGCTCAACCCCATGTCTTTGGGTCAGATTCGGGCATCTGCTGAAGCCCTTGCTCATGTCAAGTGCTTCACAAAGCCCTCTATGTCAGAATTCAAGCTGACTCAGCTCTCCCCACACCCTCCATGCAGCTGCCTACAAGTCCTTTAGCTCTCAGTGTGAAGAGCAATTCCCCCAACCCCTCCCCCAGCTGACCACATGACTCATTCCACTAGCACCTTGTAGTTTCTTCTTATTGCACATAATACATTGGTGATTAAGTCATTAGTTGAATAATGAGGGCATTTTTCTCTTCCAGCAGACCTTTACATGACTTAAGGGTAGAGAGCGTGGCTACTTGTGTCTCCAGTGCCTGGCATAGTACTCAACAGGTTTCCGATGCTAAATTACCATATACTGCATTTAAGACATTAAAGTGTCAAACTGGAGCAATCACCCAGGGAGACTGGGGAGGCCTGAGATGAATGAGTGTGCCTGGAAGGCAAGCAGGTCTGCTAGCCCTGCCTCCATCACTGCCTGGCTAACTGTTGGGCAGGCCATTTAACCTCTGGGTCTCACTTTCTTCTCTTGCGGAGGGTCCAAACAACTCTTATCTATACCAAAATGTATTTGTTAGGGCCAAATGTAAATGACTGTATTCCTGAAGTCGCTCTGTCTATSTTTTTATTGGTTATGATATTTTTCATGCTTATAAGAAAATATTTTTCAATATAATTTCTTCATGAAGCATTTGGTATAAAAGTTACACGAAAATGATCTCTGYATYCAGTACATACTTGTCAAGAGATAACGTTGGGCAAAGGAATCTTTTGAACTGTATTGTCAGCATGAAGTAAGAAAGGTCGAGATTCTTTGGGTCATGTGATTTGGAACCTTCAGCAGACAAATTATGAGAGAAAGCAAGCGGCGGTRGTTATGATGTGTGTGTGTGTGTGTGTGTGTGTGTGTGTGTGTGTGTGTTGTGTGTATGYGAGAGGTATCAAAGTGGTATATCTGATATTTGATATATTTGATAGCAAGAAATATCAAAAATTAAAGAAATAAGTTAAAACTAATGTATAAGAATTCATGTAGGAAAGGATTACCATAAAAGCTCTGATCCTGGCTGTGCCTTTGAGGAGAAGGAAGTTGCTCTGAGGTGAGACCCGCAAAAAGGCATCCAAGGCAGCTGGCCGTGTTTTATTTCTTAAGCTAGATGGTGATACTTGAGTTTGTCATATAGTAATTAATTAATTCTAGGACATGTTTGGGTAATTGTCTGGACCTCTAGCATTCCTTCTAGGCTCTGCCCCACAGTTACCTGACAATATCCAGATAATGCCTGGCTTACTATAAAAGGAGCTGTTTGGCCCCTCCTCACTCCCTTACATTTTGACTCTCTGCACCTTCTCCTCCTGCCCCTTCTCCCTTTCTCNCTACCCTGGTGACCTCCTTAGCCAGGCGTGAACAAATATCTCTGAAAAGCACCAGATTCTGCTGTTTAGGCTGCACAGATGTCCATCTGTCTTCAGGACCCTGTTCTGCTATGCTGAGGAAAGCAACCGGAGACAACTCATCCACAGAGGCAGCGCTGTATTCTAAGCTCAGTTTAGAAACAGGCTGGGGAGTTGGTTTGGCCTCGGGGTGGGCTTTCTAACCCCTATCAAATCTTTAAGTAGCATGCTGGCTGGAGTCCTAGTCCTCCTGGTTCAAAAGCATCCCAGCCCGTTTCTAAAGCTTCCTTCAAAGGGGCTGATGTGGGGTGGGGTGGGAAGGGGTGGTGCTTACTCTACAGGCTGCTTTATTATTCAAAATGTCTTGAAAACAAGTTGGGAATTGCCTTGAGATGAAGTGGCAGGGAGACTGGCTGGTTCTGGAAATACCTGTTTGGGTCCTTCAGTGGCAAGGCTATTGAATAATGAGTAAGGTGGGCAATCAGGCTGGGGGCTGGCTATTAGAGAAAGGCTCACCAGCCTCCAGAGCTTCAGTCYGCCAGTCACTCCCTTCTGTGAGTGGATTTTCAGATCCTTCACATACTTCCTCGCTCATTCCAATAGTCCCAGCTGGCTTTAGTGATAGATTTTGATCTAAGTAATGCCTTTGATACTAGAGAAACAAACAGAGCTGTCTACTTGCTAGAGATAAGACCACATCTTTTTTGTTGCGACTGTCTTATTTCGAGGGCTCTTGGGGCTTCATTTTGGAGACTTGTGGCTTCCGCTCTGGTTCTGTTGTTAACTCAGTCCTTTATCACTTCGAGATAGGGTGGTGCCGATTCCCCCAGTGATAAAAATGCATGCTTCGCGGATGATAATTCTTATCTCTGGTGATGCAATCTACAAAAATTTGACTCATTTTCTCCCACTCGGAAACCATTTCTTTACCATTACCTATTCAGCCTCAAATT
>BDUI01000199.1:295506-308240 GCA_002335545.1 Apodemus speciosus
TCTCATGGTGGTCTACACATTGTTCATTTATGACTCTCTGTGTTAATTCCTACCTATTGTAAAAAGGATGCTTCATTAATGAGGGTTGAGAAGTGCTAATTTATGGGTATAGCAATATGTCATTAGGAGTAATTGTATCTCTGTATTCCTTAAGAAGAAAAGCAGAAGTAAGTTTTCCCCTAGGCTTGTGACCTACCTAGGGGAAGGTATTGTTCCCCTAGTCTTAGGTTCTTAGCTGCTTTAGCAGTGGCAGGTATGAGTTTCATCACATGGAGTGGTCCTTAAGTGCAACCAGAAGTGTTGTTTCTAGAAAGAAAGACAGTTACTCCCATAGTATTTGTGCCTCTATTGTAAGCAAGTCACTGTTGTGAGTAACAGGGCTTGTTGCTGGGTAATATTGGCGATTCCTTTCTCCTCCAGTAGTGTGGTGAGTACTTTCCAGCACCATCAACACCAGTCAGTAGTGGTGAATCTTGTGCTTGGGCACCAGCTCCACTTCTTGGTGTTAAAGATATAAGTAAGTGTTGTCTTCAACAACAGGTTATTGACACAAAGTTGTCGAGAGTAACCAATAGCCTTAGAAAGAGCCTGTGACATTTTAGGGGTATTTGTAACTGTGGGCCTTTCAATGCCTTCCCCATTTCCTGAATAATGATACCTGAGGCTTATATTTCTTTATTAATGCTTTTGGTTTTAGCTTAGGCTTGTACCTCAAGTAGCTCATAGCTCAATTATCCATTTATACTAATCTAAGTTCTGCCATGAAGCTGCTTACCGCCTCCCCCCCCCATTCTCATGCTTCCAACTTTGCCAGTGTCTCCGTGGTGAATCTCTTGAGTCTTTCTCTCTCCTAGAGTTCCTCTCTCTGCCAGATGTCGTATCTTCTATTATGCCTTTTGCTGTAGGCCATAGGCTTTTTATTTCAACCAATCATAAGGTACCGTAGGCAGGCAAGGGAGGACAGAAACATGTCTTCACACGGTGCATATAAACATTCTCTTAACAGGCGTCTCTGGGACTCCTTTAACCAATGGGTTTCATGATATAACCCATTCCAGGCACTGGAGGTTTTTCTTATGGTGGCATAAAATGTCTAGTTAGGGTATTGTCATCTTCCTCCATATATGGTGGTTCCATTTAAAATCTTTTTTACATATAAATATTTTAGGAGGCATCTACAGAATTAGGTTTTCATCTGTTTTTTTAAAAGGCCTTTATTGTTAGCTGTCACTCCTCATGTTCCCTCCTTTATCTTCCTGTCCCCTCTCCCTTCCCATTTAACCTTCCTGTTCTCACTTCCCATTTATTTCTTTATAAGAGCATATTCTATTTCCTCTCCCTTAGAAGATCCCTACCCTCAGTTCCTTGCTAGGTATTCAACATCTGTGGTCATTTGGATTGGAATACACATATTGAAGACTTAAAAGTTAGCACCCACATGTAGGAGACAGCATGCAGTATTTGTGTTTTTGAATCTGAGTTACCTTACTTGGGAATGGTTATTTCTAGCTCCATCCATTTAACTGCAAATTTTATAATTTTCCTTAATAGATGAATAATATTCAATTACATGGATGCACTACACTTTTATTAATCATCCACCAATCAATAGACATCAGTTTATAGCTGGTTTGGAAGCGGGTAGGCTATTTCCAATTTCTATTATGAATACAACGGCAATGACTGTGATTGAGAAAATATCTCTATAGTAAAATGTTGAAGAATAGTAGACGTAACTGGACACAGTCCTTAAATTATCCCTGGGGAGGAGAAAGAGGAGTTAAAGCATTTGAAGAAATGGTCATGTGAAATACAGAATGCAGTTTGACCTGACTTACTTTCCATTCCTTTCTTCTTCCCTTCCCTTCCTTCTTTCTTTTTCAGTTTTTTTCTTCTCTTTTTGAGGTGTGGTCTTACTGTGTAGCTCAAACTTGCTACAACCTTGCCATCATACTGACTCAGACTTTTTAGTGTTGAGATGTTTAGGRGTAAATTACTATGTGTGACCCCACTAGACTTTTTCTATGTCCAGAATTTATGGATAGATGTTACTACAACAAAAACTACCTTTCCAATGGGTTAGGGCCAGCCAACTTGTCTGACAAATCATTTGTAAAGGATTGTAAACAATTGTCCAGTTTGTCCATGGCTTCTTGCACCTTTGTCCTGATGCGTGATCTCTCATCTTCCTCCTATACGTRTAGATTCTATGCTCCCCTCTCTTATTTCTGAATTGGGCTTGTCCTTGCTTTGCCAGCAGAATGAAATGGATGTGACTATGGGTGGAAAATATCACATGCTTCAGCTTGCTATCTTGTTCTCCTTCAATTGCTTGCTGGAGGGTAGAAGGTATGTGATGGTGTGGTAYACACACCATTTTCCTAGCTCACAGGCAATGACCTGCCTGTCGTATGAATGAGCATCCAAACCAAATCACCAGGTCATCAGAAACATGGTTGAATGCAGCTGGCATACCTCAGTAGCTTGCTACACCATTGACTTGTAATTAGTAGTTAGTATAGGTTGCTTACAGTAACCAATTTAATTCTAGAATCTGGCAGCAGAGAACAAACNGGAACACTAGGGAGCCAATACCCAGGTAAGGTATTCCAAGACTGGTTCCTGGGAGCCCTGAGGAGAAGGGTCATGGAACCAATGGGCAGGCTCCCACTTTCACAATAAGCTTTTGCACATGATCTTAGGGTGTCTGCAGGTCTTGGCCTGTGTTCTTCACACCAAGAATTACATGCAGTATGGTAACAGGAGAATTCATGTTGAGTTTGGCTACATGCTCACCAAAAATAAAGGTGTCTACTGCCACCAGTGAGGTCATGAACCTGTCAAGTTCAGACATATTGGATATGTCTGGGGTTAAGGAAGGGTTAGAAAAAAAAGTCTGAGGAAGAAAGAAATATGTGCTCCTGAGGTTGGCCATTACAGAAGAAATTTTTTTAATGGAGTTTGCCTTAGGTAGGATATGGTGAGGAATCAGGGCTATYCCTGATCTACCTCACTGTTACTGATCGGTTGGCATTTAATTGTTCCTGCTAAAAATCCTCTTCTAAAAATSTACTCTGATGACTTTGCTTAAGTTCCTRTGYATGCATTCCTCTATGTTCACTGAACTATGTGTCAGAGTAACTCTGTGACACTAATTGTGTTGTGTTTGGAATACATTTTATTTGATATTTTACTTCTCGGGTAAAGCATGTGGTTAGTAATAGGGGTGGATGGGTGAGTGGATGGATGGATGGATGGATGGATGGATGGATGGATGGATGGATGGATGGATGGATTTCTTGGCCAAGTGAATGACACAGTACCTTGATGTAATGGAATAAGAACTGACAAGATAGTCTGTTCCTGACAAGAATGTCCTTTTCATATTGCCAGATTTTTTTGAATTTGCCTATGTGTGAAGAGTAGACCCAGCACACTTCCCAGAATGCAGTCATAACAGAGCTGGCTTTAAGGAGTGGTCCAGCGTGACTCATAGCCTTCTCCCCATATCTGGAGCCATATATTTATAGCCAATGCAGTGGGGTTTTTTATTTGGTAAACTAAAAAATAAATGGTTTTATGAAGGCCAAACAGAAGACTAATGGAAAGGTCTTTAATAATTAATTTTAAAGAAACTCACAAAAGACAGCTCAGCTATGAAGTTCTAAAAACACTTATGATATGAGTGGAAGATATAACCTGTTGTGTTGTTTGGGGATCCACTGAGGGTGGTGTGAGGACAACCCTTCTCTTGTCCACTGTTTCTCTTTTAAATAGCTCACCATATGCTTGGAAAGAGAGTGCTATTCATTTGAGAGCTACACAATGTGAGAGTCAACTAAGAGAGTACCATGCTATTTATTGCATAACACTTTTCGAAATCACTCTTAAACAGTTTTAGTTTCTGTTTCCCTCATTAGCACATTATTGTTCCCAGATACTGATTACAGAACAATGACAAAAGAGCTGCTGGGTCATTTTCCTTTCTTTAGGTAATTCCGTTGATGGGTCTTAGTGAATCCCCTSAAAAAAAGGTAGGAACACAAAATTTAAAACCTAGCAATTCCTCTGTGCAAGAGAAAAAGGAACTTGTATTTATTGAATACCTACTATATCTTAAACACCATTATTTGCTTTTTCATGAAKTGGCTTAGGAAATCTTCATAGCTACCATTTTATAGGGGAAGAAATAGTCTTGGGAGGTTAAACAGTCTCCCCACCCACACAACATGTGGCATTCCAGGTACATGTGACTTTAAGCTTCATTCTTTCAATAATATTACTGTGTTTCAAAAACCATATTGTGAGAAATCTTGCTGACAAAGCTAAGTATATCACAAGATGCAAAAAGAAACACTATAAGATGTTAATTTCCTCTCTAGCTCCCTTGTTCATTACCCTTTGGAACAAGTAAGGAAACCTCTGCCCCACCCCACCTCCCCACAGGCCCTCTATTGTATTCAATGCCCAGATTTATATCAATTATATAAGATCATTTGCATTGGGATAGGAATTTCAGACTTCACAAAGAATTTGCAACTTTGTGTTTCTTCTCTGTTTGGCTAAAATTAAAATCCATTTAGGTTAGTGACTTAGCCAAAGTCACATAGCTAATTAATAGGAAAAGGCTTTCAACTAAATCTAGAATTTGCTGACCACACTATACTGTTCCYAGTTCATCAGCAAGTGAGAATGTGTGCTTTGTTAAGGATGGGRAAGGATYGCACTCTTTCRTGTGCTGCTGCTTTTTCTGAGTGAAGCTCATCTCTCTAAGGCATAGAATGCATTGGGTGTTCACAGGCCTCTCCGTATGCTCTGGTAATTATCTGAATGTGAAGACATCATTCTCCACCTTGAGCTATTCCACAAATGAGAACCGGGAGTATAAGAAAATGGTTAGAGCATTTTTATYCATTCTCAAATATATGAAGGTCGGCCTCAGCACAGTATAGGAAGGCAGATTGGAWCTCCAGCCGAGATGGGGTGGAGGCTGCCAGCCTCACAGAGATCTCTTAAGTGGTGTAGGTTCATCAGCTACATAGGTTCAGCTGTTTTCTAGAAGATTCCAGAGTAGGAAGGAAGAAAATATAGCAGTATATAAATATATTTTTCTTCATTTTACTTTACAAAATTTGAGCAGAAGGAAGAAGGGTGACTTTCAGATGATTTGTCCATACTCAACCAGATGAAATGGCAAAGAAGGAAGAACATCTTATTTGGGTTGCACAAGCTGGGATCAGAGTGTCTACATGTTTGAGTTTCGTTTTTATCTAAATCCGGCACTGAAGAACCACAGAACCCAGTTCAGTGATTTAAGGCAGGATACAAGGGGAGAGGAACTTGATTCTGAGTAAGGACATCAGAAACAAGAAGTATCAGCAGCAAAGAGAAGACTGGCTGAAACATATTTGACATTGCCACTCGTGAAAATACGTTTAAGCATATGGCTTTCAGAGTTGTAGCTTTTGCTATTTCAAGTAGTGCTGAAGATGGCAGAAGCAGTTGAATCTTAAAACCTAGCATCCATCATATTTCTTCCAGATTATTGATTCTTTCCCATCTCTATGTTGCCTTTAAAATGAACATGCATACTTGACATGCAGGACCTTTCGGAATGTAAAGAATCATTCCTTAATCTAATTATTCTAATTATTTTTCCACATTTATAGGCATTGGAGAAAATAGTCACAGAATTTTTTTCTTTTGAGCACTCAAATACTTCATCATTTGGATCAAACTTCCCATTTAGAAAGGGAAAAAAATAGATGGGAAACATTCTGTGGGATCTAATGAAAGGTTCGAAATGAGGGTAAGCCCAGCACTTGCTGGTGCCTCTTCTGTCTTGGTAGTATTTGCAAAGCTAGAGAGAATTGTCACTTCTTTTTTTAATTTAATTTTATTTTTTAATTGTTTTATTTACATCCACATGTTGCCCCCCTTCCCAGTCCTCCTCTCCAAGAGTTCTTTACCACACCCCCCCTTTGCCTCTGAGAGTGACCTCTCTCCCACTTTACCCCCCCTTTCCATTGCCCTTCCCTGGGGCATTAAGTCTCTACAGGATTANAGTTATTGGTAGATAGAATCCCATTGGAAAGAATGTTGGTTTCCCCTTTGGTCCATGCTCTAGCCTGTGGAATACATTTTTTTTTGTTTAGGTAGTCTCCCCCTGCCTAGTGACAAACACTATTCACGGGTATTGGGGTGTCTATTCACACATTTAAACATTATCCTTACAGTCTTCAATCCGACCTTACTCATACTTCTTCAAGGCATCTCGGTGGTGGGAAACCTGTCCTGGTGGCAGGAGCAAAGAATGACCGTGAAGAATTCTGCAATCTTGTCCAGCTCCTGACATCACTGTGCAGTATCATATATCATGCAGGCACTTTTATTACAACTATATAATACATCTAAAAGTTCTCCCCAAGTCAACCCGAACTCCTATTTGTAAAATTGCAAAAAGATTACTTAATATCACGCAAGAATTTTGTGAAGATGAAAAGAAACAAGTAAACCATTTCATCAAACCAATGTGCTTCCATATATTTATTTTTGTTTAAATATTATTATGCTGAGACAGATGCAAATCAAGCAYASTGTCAATTTTAATTAATATTCATAYTGATGTGGAGCACATTTTCGTAGGATTTTGTGTGTWYGCATGTGCATATGTATATGTGGGAGAGGGTGGGGGCATGTGTGTGCGTGTTGGTGGATGTCAGAGGTCAACCTTGGGTGTTGATCCGTAGGCACTGTCTACCTTGATGCTTGTGGAAGGGTCTCCCTCTCATTGGCCTGGAGGTCATTAATYCATCTAGGCTGGCTGGCCAGCAAGCTGCAGAGATCCTCCTGCCTCCCCCACCCAGGAGGGGATCATAAGCATACTATYACATGTAGCTTTTTACACGGGTGCTAGAGATCAAACTCAGGTTGCTGTGCTTGTGTTGCAAGCATTTACCCACTGAGCCATTTCCCTAGTCCCCTCCCTTGCATCTTTTAAAATTAACTTCTTCATTTTTCTTTTTGAACTTAGGCCTTTATTGAAATCACTGTATGCTTTCCCACAATTTTTGTTTAAGAAAGTGAACTATTAGGAAAGTAATAAACCATTTTAGAATTTAAAACATTTCTTCCTATCCTATTCTAATTATAYATTGTTTCTTAAAGTTCTTTGTCATCATTAGACAGCTTCAACTGAAGAATTTTATTTTATTTTATTTTTTTGAAAAATAAAAAGGAGTKGAGAATTTTCTCAGCCTTGATTATCATGCACAAACTTTTTACAAAGGCTCTGCCCTGACAGGAGGTGCATTCCTCTAGTGCTGGTGATATGATTCCCCAGAGCTTTTTGAGTGCTGAGGAAGAGGATACGCGTATAAAATGAGCATTGCTGCGTCTAGACTCATGAACTCTCCCCATCAGTTTAAATTCCCTGCATGCATAGTTCACTCTGCACAAATTGCCGTGAGGTTTATTTTGATGAGATATTTGGAGAATGTCAACAGAAAGGGGAATATCCCTTTACCGGGTACAGGAGGGAATTTTCCCCCATTGCTGTTAATTCTTGAAATGGTATTTTTTAATTGAATGGACATGGGGATAGTTGGCTGTAGACCATCTAAGAGAACTAAGAATATCTTGTGCAAAAATAAGTGTGGCTTGAACGCCGAATTCCGCTGTTTGCCCCGCTCTTTGTTATGCTCATTTTGAGAATTCAGTCATAACAAGGAACCTTGGCCCTCTCTCTGTACAGGTCCTCCAGATGAAGCATGGAGGAATTTTTATTCATAATTATAGATGCTTGTTCTCTGGGAAAGAAAGAGATGATGTAAGACTTTCTTGGATACACCAGCACAGTAACCCAAGGCAACTGGCTAGAGAATGCTGGAGTCCAGGAGCCATTTCTTGCCTCAGGGCACTTCACTTCAACGTCCTACCTATCTTTCCAGAATCTGCAGGATGCCACCCTTCCCCTTCCGGATCTTTCCTAAGGACCACTCACTGTATTAATTCTTTACACATCTGGAGTTGGAACAAGAAGCATGCAGAGAGAGAGAGAGAAAGAGTCCATGTTTCCTCTCCAGAGATCCTAGGAAAGCTGAGATTTGAAAGACACCAAGAGAAAGAAAATATAGATCATTTCCTGCTAAGTGGGCAAAAAGAATGCGTATATAAGATTATTTATTCATGGGCACAAGGAAGCCATCTAAATATTTTAAACACAAATTAAAAATTTAAAAATGCATGAAAGGAGATTACAGTGTTTAAACTAACTTAAGTCCTATGTAGTCACAGGTATAAACCTGCTTTTGAGAACAAATGATACCATTATCTTTCTATAATTTTGCCCTTCGTGATGAAATCATAAACACAAAGGCAGTTTTGAGGATGGATGATGCTTTCTATTTTGTCTCACTGTGAATTTCCATATAAGTTTGCTTCTGACTGCACAGTGCACAGTTTTTGAAAATCTCAGCGCAGTTCGTATAATTCTAGGAGCCTCAGGTTCCGGAACTAATGCAATTGGGGAGAGCTTCAAGATGCTACTGACTCTAAGTTTGCCATCTGCCAACCCTGCTATGGTACAAGGCATGGCCTTGGTAGCTACTTTGGTGGGGGGGGGTAAATAACTAAAGGTCTAGATCTTAAATGGGGGAAGAAGAAAATTATTGTTACCTCTCACCTCCTTCTAATTATGGAGACTGAATTCACAGCCTGTAACTGTCACACAAAGGATCAAGTGTGGAGTCATACTCAGTCTGCATTAGCACCTTCCCTGGTACAAATGGCATATGGGAATTGAAAGATGGGAGGAAGGAGATGGGGCCTCAGMGTTAAGCTGTCTAGGGTTTGAATCCTGGCGTGTTTACTCACTCACCTTCGGGTCTTGGAGAGAATCAAATGGCATCTTGATAAAATGATCATATTTTTCCATACCTGCAGGCACTTGGAAATTAAGTCAGATGTGTATGGCATATGGAAGACACTCATCAARTGCTCCTTCCCTTCCAAGGGCAGGTCCATGGGAATGAGGCTGGATATGCATGTTGTTTTGTGGGAAGGGGCCAAGGGATCAGGGGATCAGGAAGATGGCGAACGGTTTTTCTGTTTCAGTGGGGCACAGGTTGGAACACCCTCAACCATTAGGTGACCAAGGGAGAAGCTCTGGTTGCATAAAATAATGTGTTCACTCAAACCAGGCTGGTGAGGAAAGGATAAAGCCAGAAGCCTGCTGGAGGCTCAGAAAACAGCCTTTGCCGGGGCCTTAATTCTGGGGTCACTGGTGGCTATCGCTCATAGATCCTTATTCTTCAAACAGAGATAAGGCCAAATGGTCAAATYGACAAAAGCCTTCTAAAAACCTGGAACATAATAACAGTGTGATTTGCATAGTTATTTTTSCCCTCCTTCATCCTGTAATTCTCYAAAGGTTTATGCCTTTTTTCCCTTCTTTTTTAAATGCTTGATTTCCCCCCTCCTCCTCTTTTAGGATGCAATATCTCTCTAAGTGTGAGAATATTCTGTTCTGTTGGCTTCTTTCCAGTCTTCAGAGAGAGAGAGAACTCAGTCAACACTGGCAATTTCTTGCTTGCCTGCCAGCTACCTCTGGGAGGCAGAGATTCCAGAACCAGGTGCTTCCATTTCATGTTGGTTTCCATTGTCTTTCTCTAACTCGCTGGGTGTGGACACACACACATCACATATATGCACACAAGTACACACACACACACACACACACACACACACACACACACACACGCACGCACACACACTCTATTGACCTTAGATGTATAGTGAAGAATACAGCACACACAGTTCCCACCCTCAAGCAGCTGGTGCAATGGATGAGATATGTATTTTAAAAAGCTGCCAATTTCAGCATGCTGTGAGTGCAGGTTGCTCTGGGAGCCATAGAAGATGCATCCAAGTTAGGCAGAGCTTTGGTAGAGAAGCTGCGAGAGGGAGGAATACTTGAGTTGAATCTTCAAGGACCAGAGAGTATTATTCAAGAAACAAAGGAAGCAGCCTGAACAGACAAATAGAAGAGTGAGAACATTTTTTAAACAATTTATTTCTAAGGACTATCACCTGATTAGAAGCATAGCATGAGAAGATAATGATAAGATAGTGAGAAGATAAATGAGACTTGATAGATATCCCCTCANGGGGGGGCGGGGAGCATGGACTAGACCAGTATGCTCTTTGAAAGATTGCTTAGTCTCTGGGAGCTCTGAGGGGTTTGAGTTTAGTTGATACAGTTGGTCTTCCTGTGGRGTTGTCCTCCCCTTCAGCTCCTTCAATCCAAACCCTAACTTTTCCATAGAGGTCCCCAACCTCAGTGCAATGGTTGGCTGTGAGTATCTGCATCTGTCTCAGTCAGTTGCTGATAGAGCTCCTCAGGGGACACCCATGCTAGACTCATGTCTGCAGGCCAAACATGGTATAAGTAATGGTGTCAGGATTTGGTGCCTGCCCATTGGATGGATCCCAAGTTGGGCTGGTCACTGGATGGCCTTTCTTTCAATCTCTGCTCTATTTTTGTCCCTGCATGTCTTTTAGACAGGAACAATTCTGGGTCAAAAATTTGAAGGTAGTTTGGTGACCCCATCCCTCCACTGGGGGCCCTGTCTACTGGAGGTGGGCTCTTCTGGTTCCATCTYCCCATTGTTGGGCATTTCAGCTAAGGTGGTCCCCGTTAAGTTCTTGGAGCCTCTGACATTCAAGGTCTCTGGAACTTTCTAGAGGTTCCTGCCCCCTCCACTTCCCACAGCTGCATGTTTCCATTTATTCTCCTGGACCTCTGAGCTTCTTCCTGTCTCCCCCATATCTGATCCTGCCCCCTATTCTCTCCTCCCCTCTCCCACCAAGGTCCCTCCTTCCCTCTTCCCTTCTTCCTGATTATCTTGTTCCCCCTTCTAAGTGGGATTAATGCAGCCTCATTTGGGTCTTCCTTCTTGTTAAACTTCTTACTGTCTGTGGGTTGTATCATGATGTCCTCGGTTTTTAATTGCCAAATAGTATTCCATTGTGTAAATGGAATACTATTTTCTGTATCCATTCTTCGGATGAGAGACATCTGGGTTGTTTCCAGCTTCTGGCTATGACAGATAAGGCCACTATGAGCATAGTGGAACACATGACCCTGTGGTATGATGGGGCATCTTTTGGGTATATACCCAAGGGTGGTATAGCTGGGTCTTTAGGTGGATCTAYTTCTAACTTTCTTAGGAAYCTCCAGATTGATTTCCCGAGTGGTTGTACCAGTTTGCAATCCCACCAGCAATGGTGAAGTGTTCCTCTTTCTCCACATCCTTGCCAACATGTACTTACACCTGAGTTTTTAATCTTAGCCATTCTGATTGGTGTGAAGGTGGAAGGAATCTCRGGGTTGTTTTGATTTACATTTCCCTTATGACTATGGATACTGAAAATTTCTTTAAGTGCTTCTTGGCCATTCAAGATTCCTCTGTTGAGAATTCTCTGATTAGCTTTGTTTAGATATGTGCATTGAATCCCTGATCTTTCCAAGACTTTTAACATCAAGGGGTATTGGATTTTCTCAAAGGTTTTTTTTTTTTTTATCATCTGAGATGATCGTGTGTGGTTTTTTTCCTTCAGTTTGTTTATATAGTGGATTACATCAATGGATTTTTGTATATTGAACTATCCCTGCGTGTCTGGGATGAAGCCTACTTGATCATAGGGGATGATGTTTTCAACGTGTTCTTGGCTTTGATTTGCCAGATTTTTATTAAGTATTTTTATGTCAATGTTCATTAGCAAAATTGGTCTGAAATTTTCTTTCATTGTTGAGTATTTGTGTGGTTAAGGTATCAGGGTGATTATGTCCTCAGAGAATGAGTTTGGCATCATTCCTTCTGTTTCTATTTTGTGGAATTAAGGAGTGTTGGTATTAGCTCTTCTTTGAATGTCTGGTAGAATTCTGCACTAAAACCATCAGGCCCTGGGCTTTTTTTGGTTGGGAATCTTTTAATGACTCTTTTTATTTCCTTAGGGGTTATAGGGCTGTTTAAATAGTTTACCTGATCTCGGTGCCTGATACAGTAAGTGGTTTCTGTCTAGAAAATTATTGTTTCTTTAAGACTTTCCAGTTTTGTGGAGTACAGGCTTTTGAGGTAAGACCAAATGATGCTTTGAATGGCCTCGGTTTCTGTGGTTATGTCTGCCTTTTCACTTCTGATTTTGTCAATTTGGATATTGCCTCTGTGCCTTTCAGTTAGGCTAAGGGTTGGTCTATCTTGTTGATTTTCTCAAAGAACCAGCTCTTGGCTGTGTTGATTCTTTGTATTGTTCTCTTTGTTTCTAATTGATTGCTTTCAGCCCTGAGATTGACTATTTCCTACAGTATTTCTCTTGGGTGTAGTTGCTTCTTTGTGATCTAAAGCTTTCAGGTGTGCTATTAAGTTGCTAGTATGAGAATTCTCCAATTTCTTTATGAAAGCACATACTACTATGAATTTTCCACTTAGTACTGCTTTCATTGTGTCCCTTAAGTTTGGGTATGTTGTGCCTTCATTTTCATTGAATTCTAGAAAGTCTTTAATTTCTTTCTTTATCTCTTCCCTGCCCAAGTGATAAAGAGTTGTTCAGTTTCCACAAGTATGTAGTTTTCTGCTAACCATGGAAGTCTAATGAAATACAAGTGGTTATTTCAATCTTCTTGTATCTATTGAGGCTTACTTTGTACCCTATTATATGGCCAATTTTAGAGA
>BDUI01000200.1:67010-80621 GCA_002335545.1 Apodemus speciosus
CTCTCTTCCCCCTTGCCCCTTTGCTTCCCTTTTCTCCCCATTCCCTTCCCCCATCTCTCCATGTGGTCATGGCCCACCTCTACTTCTCTACTCTGTCCTTCTCTCTGTCTTTCTCTGCCTCTACTACCCTCTTATCTCCCCTCCCCATGCCCTGAATAAACTCTATTTATGCTATACTGTTGTGTGGCTGGTCCCTCAGAGAGAAGGGATGCCTCTGCATAGGCCCCCTGCTGTACTCCCTTTACCCACACCTCACCACACATTCCATAGAACATATTCTTACATCTCTTTATCTTTTTATTATCACAACCACATGGGACACAATGAAAGCAGAAATAAGAGGAAAGTTCAGAGCACTAAGTCCCTTCATAAAGAATTAGAGAGGTCTCATACTAATAATATAAAAGTAAACCTGAAAGCTCTAGAAAAAAAACATAAGTAAACATACCAATGAGATATAGATGGCATGAAGTAGTCAAACTCAGGGCTGAAATCAATAAATTAGAAACAAAGAAAATGATACCAAAAAAAAAAAAAAAAAAAACCTAACAAAACCAAGAACTGGTTCTTTAAGAAAATCAAGAAGATAAATGAACCCTTTACCAAAGTGACTGAAAGGCACAGACAGTATCCAAATTAACAAAATCAAAAATTAAAAAGGAGACATAACACACAACGAGGAAATTAAAAAAAAATCATAAGGTCTTCAAAACTTATACTCTACAAAATTGGAAAGTCTAAACGAAATGGATGATATTCTAGATAAATACCACTTACTAAAGTTAAATCAAGATCAGATAAACTATTTAACTATTTAAACAGAACTTTAACTCTTAAGAAAATAGAAGCAGTCATTAAAATGTTCCCAATCAAAACAAACAAACAAACAAACAAAATAGGCTTTTGGGCAGAATTCTACCACATTTTCAAAGAAGAATATCAATACTCCTCAAACTATTCCACAAAATAGGAACTTGTCATACTCTTTCTGTGAAACCACAGTCATCCTGATAACTAAACCACACAGTCAACAAAAAAAAAAAGAGAATTTCAGACCAATTTCCTCTATGAACATGAATCTCACTCAGAAGGAGAAACTAAACACTGGAGGTGGATAGAGGGGGAACTATGTAAGGAAGGAGGTGAAGAGGGGAATGAAGATGAGGATCAGATGTAAGGAGGGGGCATGGGAGTAAGAACAGAAATCTATGTGGAAAATCTCTGAAACTAGCTGGAGACCTGGGATCAGGGAGGACACAGGGAATGTGTGGGTGACCCTAGCTGAGAATCTTACCAGCAGGGGATATGGAAACTGAAGTGGCCCCCTCCTTAACCAGATAGGACTTCTAGTGGAGGAAGGGGTACATCAACCCTATCACAAAATCTTCAACCCAAAATTTGTCCTCCCTATAAGATGTGCAGTGATAAAGATGGAACAGAGATTGAGGGAACATCCAACCGATGACTGGCCCAAGTTGAGACATACATATCTCCTGTGAAGGAGCCAACGCCTGACTCAATTAGTAATACTTTGCTATGCTACAGACAGGAACCTAGCATAACCATCATTGAGAGGCTTCAGCAAGTAGTGGATGGAAACAGATGCAGACACCCACAGCGACACATCTGGCAGAGATAGCAGAGTCTTGTGGAAGAGTGGGGGATAGAATTGAGGGAGCTGGAGCGGTCAAGAACACCACAAGAAGACCTATAGTATAAAATAATCTGAGCCCATGGGGGCTCACTGAGACTGAACCTCCAGCCAAAAAACCATGTAGGGGCAGGACCCGGCCCCCCAAATATTTGTAGCAGATGTACAGCTTGGTCTTCATGTGGGTCACCTATCAATGGATCTCCATCCCCTAACTGGACTGCCTGATTGTGCCTCAGTGGAAGAAGATGAACCTAAGCCTACTGTAACTAGATATTTTCAAGGCAGGGTGGGACCCAAGTGGGGATTTCCCTTGTCCTGAGAGGAGGGGAGATGATAATAGGGGAAGGGAATACTATGCAGTTTTTATCACTATTGCTCTGTAGTACTCCTCAAGGTCCAGGAAACAAATTCCCCCAGAAGTTCTATTATTGTTGAGATAGTTTTAACTATCCTGTTTTTTGTTTTTTTGTTTGTTTGTTGTTTTTGTTTTTTGTTATTCCAGATAAATTTCACAATTGCTCTTTCTTTTTTTTGTTTGTTTTTTTTGTTTGTTTTTCTTTTCTTTCTTTCTTTCTTTTTTTTTTTTTTTTTAGACAGGGATCCTCTGTGCAGCCTTGGCTGTCCTGGAACTCACTCTGTAGACTAGGCTGGCCTCGAACTCAGAAATCCACCTGCCTCTGCCTCCCAAGTACTGGGATTAAAGGCGTGTGCCACCACTACCTGGCTGCATAAGTACTATTAACGGCAACTATTTATTGTCCGTAACAGTGTAGGTGGTCCTATGATAATCCTTTGAGATATATTTGATTAGTTATCCTTATATCTCTCAGTGTTACAAATTTTTACACTGAGTTTATAAACAAAGAGATTAAGGACCAGAAACACTAAACTTATCTTTTTCATTTTAGTGAATTTTTAAAAACTGTTTTATTTACATTCTGAATGTTGCCCCTTTCCCAGTCCCCCCTCCAAGAGTTCTTCACCTCCCCTTCCCTTTGCCTCTGAAAGAGTGCTCCCCCCACCAACCGAACCTCCTCCCCTACCCACCCATCCCTACATCACCCCCCCACACACATATCTACCTTTCCTGAGTCACCAAACACCTACATGATGGTACATCCTCTCCCACTGATGCCAGACAAGTCAGTCCTCTGCTACATATGTGCCAGGGACCATGGCCCTTTCCATATATGCTCTTTAGTTGTTGGCTTAGTGTGATGGTTTGTATATGCTTGGCCCAGGGAGCAGCACTATTTGGAGGTGTGGCCTTGTTGGAGTAGGTGTGGCTTTGCTGGAGGAATTGTGTCACTGTGGGTGTGGGCTTTAAGACACTTATCCTAGCTGCCTAGAAGACAGTATTCTGTTGGCAACCTTCAAATGAAGATGTAGAACTCTCAGCTCTCCCTGCACCATGGATGCTGCCATGATCCTGCCTTGATGATAATGGACTGAACCTCTGAACCTGTAAGCCAGTCCCAATTAGATGTTGTCCTTTATAAGACTTGTATTGGTCATGGTGTCTGTTCACAACACTAAAACCTTAAGTAAGACACTTAGTCTCTGGGAGTTCCCAAAGGTCCATGTTAGTTGACACTGTTGGTCTTCTTATGGGATTGCCATCCCCTTCAGCTCCTTCAATCATTCCCCTAACTTCTATAGGGGACCCTGACCTCAGTCCAATGGTTGTCTGTATCTTCATCTATCTCAGTCAGCTGCCCAGATATGTAGGCTCCCGTCTGCAAACGCAACATGGCATCAGTAATAGTGTCAGAGTTTGGTGCCTGCCCATGGGTGGATCACAAGTTGGGTTGTTCACTGGATGGCCTTTTGTTCAATCTCTGTTCCACTCTTGTTCTTGTATTTCTTATAGACAGGAACGATTCTGGGTCAAAAATGTTGAAGGAAAGTTGGTAACCCAACCCCTTCACTGGGGCTCTGTCTATCTACTGGAGGTGGTCTCTTCAGGTCCTATCTCCCCACTATTGAACATTTCACCTAAGGGTATCTGTCCCCATTGAGTTCTGGGAGCCTCTCACATCCAAAGTTTCTTTTGATAAGTTCTTCTTGCCTCCACTCCCCACAACTGCATATTTCCATTCATTCTCCTGGCCCTCTGGGCTTCTCTCCTGACTCCCCTTTTAACTGATCTTGCCCCCTTTTTGCCTCTCCCCCTCTCCTTCCCAGGTTCTGCCCTCACTCTGCTTCCCATGATTATTTTGTTTCCTCTTCTAAGTGGGATTGAAGCCTTCCTTCTTAGACCTTCCCTCTTGTTAAATTTCTTACCACACGTGGATTATATCATAGGTACTCTGTACTTTTTGGCTAATATTCACTTATCAGTGAGTTCATGTCCTTTTGGGTCTGTGTTAACTAATTTTGGATGATATTTTCTAGTTCCTGCAAATTTGCCTACAATATTCATGATGTCTTTATTCTTAATAGCCGAATAATATTTTATTCCTTAAAAGAAGTAGATTTTCTGTATCCATTCTTTGGTTGAGAGACAGCTAGGTTGTTTCCAGCTTCTGACTACTAAAAATAAGGCTGCTATGAACATAGTGGAGAAGGTATCCTTGTGGTATGGTGGAACATCTTTTGGGTTTATGTTCAGGAGCACTATAGCTGGCCTTTCAGGTAGAACTATTTTCAGGTCTCTGAGGAACCACAAGATTGATTTCCAGTGTTTTAGTTTGCAATCCCAACTACAAGCAATGGAAGAGTGTTCCTCTTTCTCCACATCCTTGCCAGCTTGAGCTATCACCTTAATTTTTGACCTTAGTCATTCTGATTGGTATAAGGTATAATCTCAGATGTGTTTTGGATTGTATTTCCTTCATGAAAAAGGATGTTGAACATTACTTTAAGTGCTTCTTAGCCATTCAAGATTCCTTAGTTGAAAATTTTCTGTTTAGCCCTGTACCCCATTTTATTTGGGTTATTCGGCTTTGTGGAGTCTTAATTCTTGAGTTTCTTTATATATTTTGCATGTAGAGTTAGTGAAGATCTTTTCCCAATCTGTAGGTTGCCCTTTGGTCCTATTGACAGTGTCTTTTGTCTTGCAAAATCTTTTCAGCTTTTTAGTTTCATGAGGTCACATTTGTCAGTTGTTGATCTTAGAACCTGAACCATTGGAATTTCTCCTGTGTCAATGTGTTCAAGGCTCTTTCCCACTTTTTTTCCCATTAGATTCAGTGTATCTGTTTTGTTGTTTTTTGTTTGTTTTTGTTTTTGTTTTTGTTTTTGTGGCAGTCTCCCAGAAGATTCTTTATTGTTGAGATTTGTTTTCACTCTCCTGGGTTTTTTGTTTTTCTGGATGAAGTTGAAAATACCATTGCTCTTTCCATGTCTGTGAAGTATTGTGTTGTAGTTTTAATGGGGATTGCATTGAATCTATAGATTGCTTTTGGTAAGATGGCCATTTTTTTCTATGTTAATCCTATAGATCTATGATCATGGGTGATTTTTACATCTTCTGAGGTCTTTGATTTCTTTCTTAAGGGATTTGAAGTTATTGCCATACAAATATTTCACTTCCTTGGTAAGATTTACACCAAGACATTTTATACTATTTGTGGCTGTTGTGAAGGGTGGTGTTTCCCTAACTTCTTTCTCAGCTCGTTTACCATTTGTATAAAGGAAAGCTACTAATTTCATTGAGTTAATTTTATACCCAGCCACTTTGCTGAAGTTGTTTATTACCTCCAAGAGTTCTCTGGTAGAATTTTTGGGGTCTCTTATTTATACTATCATATCATCTGTAAATAACAATACCTTGACATCTTTCTTTCCAATTCATATCTCCTTGATCTCCTTTTGTTATCTAATTGTCCTAACTAGAACTTTAAGTGCTATATTGAATAGATAGGGAGAGAGTGGGCAGCCTTGTCTTGTCCCTGATTTTAGTGGGATTGCATCTACTTTCTCTCCATTTTTGTTGATTTGGCCGTATATTGATTTTATTATGTTTAAATATGTGTATAAATTCCTGATATTTCCAAGACATTTAACATGAAGGGATATTGTACTTTGTCAGCATCTAATAAGATAATCATGTGATTTTTTTCTTTCAGTTTATTTATGTAGTGGATTATGTTAGCAGATTTTCATATATTGAACCATCCCTGCATGACAGGAATGAACCCTACTTGATTGTGGTGAATGATGGTTTTGGTATGTTCTTGGTTTCAGTTTGTGAGAATTGAATTGAGTGTTTTTACATTGATATTCATAAGATATTGCTCTGAAGTCCTTTTACTTTTTTGGATATTTGTGTGATATAGGTATCAGAGTAACTGTGGCTTCATAGAATGAATTAGGTAGTGTTTCTTCTGTTTCTATTTTGTGGAATAGTTTGAAGAGTATTGGAATTAGCTCTTCTTTGAAGGTGTGGTAGAATTCTGAACTAAAACCATTTGGCCCAGGGCTTTTTTTGTTTGTTTGGGAGGATTTTTGATGACTGTATTTATTTTCGTAGGGATTATGGGACAGGGTAGATAATTTACCTGATCTTTATTTAACTTTGGTATGTGGTGTCTGTCTACAAAAATCATCTATGTCATCTAGATTTTCCAGTTTTGTTAAATATAGGCATTTATAGTAAGATCTGTTTTCTCAGTTTCTGTTGTTATTTCTCCCTTTTCACTTCTGATTTTGTAAATTTGGATACTGTCTCTGTGCTCTTTAGTTAGTTTAGCTAAGCATTTACCTATCTTGTTTATTTTATCAAGGAACCAGCTCCTGGTTTTGTTGATTCTTTGTATTGTTCTCTTTCTTTCTAATTGGTTGATTTCAGCCCTGAGTTTGGTTATTTCCTGAGATTCTACTCCTCTTGGGGGTGTTTGCTTATTTTTGTTCCAGAGCTTTCACATGTTCTATTAAATTGCTAGTATTGGACCTCACCAATTTCTTTATGAAGGCACTTAGTGCTATGAACTTTCCTCTAAGCACTGCTTTCATTGTGTTCCATAAGTTTGAGTATGCTGTGCCTTCATTTTCATTGAATTCTAGAAAGTCTTTGTATTTTTCTTTTTTCCCTAACCCAGTTAGCATTGAGTAGAGTTGTTCAGCTCCCATAAGTATGTGGGCTTTTGGTTGTTTTTGTTGTTATTAAAATCAAGCCTTAATTCATGGTTATCTAATAGAATGCATGGGATTATTTTAATCTTCATTTATCTGTTGAGGCTTGTTTTGTGTCTGTTTTTGTTGCTGAGGTGTATTTCTTGTATGTGGCAAAATGATGCATCCTTTTTGTGTATCCAGTCTATTAGCCTGCGTCTTTTTATTGAGGAATTGAGTCCGTCAATTTTTAGAGAAACTAAAGACTTATGATTCTTAGTTGCTGTTATTTTTACAGTTGGCCGTGGTATTATGCGTGTGATTATTTTCTTTTGGATTTGTTTCGAGATGACTAATTTCTTATGTTTTCTTGGGTGTAGTTACCCTGTTTGTGTTGGAGTATTTTTTTCTAGTATGGGATGGGTTAGTAGAAAGATACTGTTTAAATTTGGAATATCTTGGTTTCTCCATCTGCGGTGATTGAGAGTTTTGCTGGGTACAGTAGCCTAAGCTGTCATCTGTGGTCTCTTAGGGTCTGTTTGACATCTGTCCAGGATCTTCTGGCTTTTAGGGTTTCTCTTGAGAAGTCTAGTGTAAGTCTGATAGGTCTGCCTTTATATGTTACTGAAAGACCCCTGGATGGGGAGCCCCTCACTCTAGTCTTGGAATAAGACGAAGCCCCAAAAATTCATGAGAGACCTTTCTTGATGCAAACACACGAGGTTTAATTCAGAAATTTAATTTAATTTAATTTAATTCAGAGATCGATGTCCKGCAGCTGCAGTCTGGAGTCTTTAAAGAAAAGACTTCAAAGAAAAAAAGGGTGGTAGGCAGGCTCAGTGGCAGAGGATTACAAATTATCTAGGGCAGACAGAGTTAAACCTTGAACAAGATGCCAGGTGTCTCAAGAGTGGGGAGTGCTCCCCCAGTGTCGGCAGTCCCTCTGAGTGCAGAAGCTGAGGGCATGAGTAGGGAGTGCCCTCTCAAGGTTGCAGTTTCTTTGAGGGGCAGAAGCAGGGAGTGCCTGCTCTCCCAAGGTCCGAGGTTTCTCTGAGGGGCAGCATAATCAAACCTCTCTGTGTTAGGCTAATTGCTAGGGGGTTACAAATTTCGAGTTGGGGCCTCTCATTTACCATTCCTGCTTGTGAATAGCCCTAATCATAGAACTAAATTTGTGATTCTGTATATCTTAATTTGTCATTTTCTAACTTCTGATACTGCTGGCACAACATAAGAATCTGTACAGCACTGATCCTTTGTCTAACAAAAGCAATTATTCTATTAATTATGCAAGGTACTACAGTTAGTAGAAATAACAAAATCAGTAGGGGTCCAGTCAGGGCCGAAAGCAAAGTCATCATGCATAGAGATTTGCTGAACCAACCCTCGTACCAATTTTGGGTGGCCTCTCTGTCTCGTTGGCATTTTTTCTAGTCTCTATCTGAGTTTGCTCATGGAGTCTCTAATAGCTCCCGAGTGATCTACATAGAAGCAACATTCTTCTTTTAGGGCAGTGCATAAGCCTCCTTCATTAAGAAATAGTGAGTCTAGCCCTCTCCTGTTCTGCAGCACTACCTCAGACAATGAAGTAAGGGACTCTTTCAGTTGACTGAGAGATTTTTCTAAAGCTCTTAGATCTTGAGCCATGGCCAATTGAAGAGTATATAGTCCATGCTTAAGGTCTGTGGGCCCTTTGATAAGAGCAGTGGTTCCCGTTCCTATCCCTGCTGCTAGACCAATCCCTAACATAACTGCTAAAGTGAGAGAGACTGGCTCTCTTTTTTGACATTGATGCTTGCTCTCTTAGGTTTCTATAACTGCTTCTTCTGGATGGTATAAATTCTGGGAACCAGTCTAATCATAACACAGAAATCTTTGCTTTGATTAAAGATCAGAACAAGGCAAAAGGCAAGAGGGCTGTCCAATCTTTCCTGCCAGTCTCCAAGGCTAGTTTAGTCAAGGTCTCTTTTAATGTTCTATTCATTCTTTCTACCTGTCCTGAACTCTGAGGTTTATAAGCACAATGTAATTTCCAATCAATCCCCAGCTGGGTGGCCAGTCCCTGACTTACCTGGAAAATATAGGCAGGGCCATTGTCTGATCCAATTACCTTAGGAATGCCAAATCTCGGGAAAATCTCTTTTAGTATCTTCTTTGCCACTACATTGGCCCTTTCCTTTTTTGTGGGGAAGGCTTCTACCCAACCTGAGAATGAATCTATGAAGTATTTGTTACCATATTTTGCTGGATTGACTTCCATGAAGTCAACTTCCCAGTATGCTCCTGGCCTATCTCCCTGTAGGCACTTACCAGGTGTGCCTATGTGATGTCCAGCATTGGTTAAGGCACAGACTTTACAATTTTGAACTATTTCTTGAGCAACATCTGAGAGGCCCATGACATAATAGTCGGAGTGATGTACAATGTCCTTTAATTTCTTTGTTCTCAAGTGGGTTAATGGTGCAAATTGGTCATATTGTTGTCCCTGTTTTTGGGGTAGGATAGACTTCCCATCTTCTGTCTCCGCTACTCCATAGGGAGTGTAGCTATATACTATTTTTAATTTTTCCATTTGGCGGTGATCCTCGGGGGGTGTTCCTGAAACTGGTCTCTCTGATGTTGTAATAGTCTTTAGGCTTTTTTAATCCCCTGGTTGGCTATAAGAATCAGGCTCCTTGGGTTGCTTGTTTGGCTGCCATGTCAGCCATCTGATTGCCTTTGGCAGTGGCATTGTGGCCCTTTTGATGGCCGGGGCAATGTATAATGGCCAGTTTTTTTTTTTTTTTTTTTTTTTTTTTTGGCAAGTGTATGGCTTCTAGCAGACTTAAGATTTCTTCTTTGTTTACAATGTCCTTTCCAGCTGACATGAGTAGGCCCCTCTGTTTATAGATTGCCCCATGTATGTGAGTGGTGGCAAAAGCATATCTGCTGTCAGTGTAGATATTGATAGTCTTTCCTTCTGCCAGCTGCAAGACTTGGGTGAGTGCAATCAGTTCCACCTTTTGAGCTGACGTTCCTTCAGGCAAGTTGCTAGCCCAGATATCTGTTTCCCATCCACCACCACTGCCCTGGCTCTCCACTTACCTTCAACTATAAAGCTGCTGCCATCTGTGTACCAATTAGGGCACCCAGGCCAGGGCTGGTCAGTGAGGTCTTTCCATGTTCTGGTTTCTTCTGCCAGGATGTCTACACATTGGTATATGGGCGGAGAATCATCTGTCTCAGGCAGTAGGGTGGCGGGGTTGAGGATAGCCGGGGGTGGGGGGGGGGGGGGGGGGATTGGTGGCAAAAGTCACTCATTCAGTCAGTAGGAGGCTTTGGTAATGAGTCATGTGGGTGTTTGTTATCCAGCGGTCAGGAGGCTGTTTGATGATGATTTCTAGGGCATGGGGAGCTACCTGGATAGTCTGCTGTTCTAAAGTCAGTTTGTCAGCATCCTTGAGGAGTAGCACTACAGTAGCAATGGCTTTCAGGCAAGAAGGCCATCTGCTAGCTACAGGATCGAGTTTCTTTAATAGGTAAGCTATGGGTCGCTTCCATGGCCCCAAAGCCTGGGTCAGGACCCCCGTGCCACCTCTGCTCTTTCATCCACACAGAGAGTGAAAGGTTTAGTTAAGTCTGGTAGGGCCAAAGCTGGAGTCCTGAGCAAAGCCCTTTTAATTTCTTCAAAAGCTTTCTGGTGTTTGGGGGCCCATGAGAAAACCCCCGTTTCTTTGGTGAGAGGGTAAAGTGGGGCTGCCAAGGTGGCAAATCCTTGTATCCAGAGTCTACAAAACCCTGCAGTGCCTAGGAACTTTCTTACTTGCTTTGGGGTTACAGGAGTAGGGATTTGTGTCACAGTCTTTTTCCTAGCTTCCATCAGCCATCACTTCAGCACTTTAAGAGTGTATCCCAAATAGGTTACTTCTGTCTGGCAAATCTGGGTCTTCTTTGCTGAAGCCCTGTATCCCAACTCACCAGCTCAGTTAGTAAATTCTCAGTCCCAAGTCTGCACTCTTGCTTGGTGATCGCAGCTAAGAGTAAATCATCAACATACTGGATCAGGGTAATCTGAGGATTTTCTGATCTGAATGGAGCCAAATCCTGATGGAGGGCTTCATGGAAAAGGGTAGGGGAGTTCTTGAATCCCTGGGGCAGACGTGTCCAAGTCAGTTGTCCAGCCTGTCCCGAATCTGGGTCTCTCCATTCGAAAGCAAAGATTGCCTGACTGGTAGGATGTAATCTCAGGCAAAAGAATGTCTTTTAAGTCCAGAACCGTATACCAATGTCTGTCAAGGGGGAGAGAACTGAGCAGGTTGTAGGGGTTAGGGACAGTGGGATGGATATCCTGTACTCTTTTATTAACTTATCTTAGATCTTGTACTGGCCAGTAATCATTAATGGCTGGCTTCCTAACTGGCAGCAACGGAGTGTTCCAGGGAGACTGACAGGGGACCAGAATGCCTTGTTGCAGGAGTCTTTGAATGTGAGGCCTGATGCCCTCTCAGGTCTCTCTGCTCATGGGGTATTGTCATACCCCAATGGAGATTGCATCAGTCTTTAGGCTTACGACTATGGGGGGGGTACTTGTTTGGCCTCTCCCATCCCCCCATCTCCGCCCATCCTCCAGGGAACCACTTTTGCCATTCTCCCCCCAGCGTCTTGTCCAGCGAGGCCAGAGGTTCATGCAATCTGTATTCTTCTTCTAGTTTTAAAGCCAAAATCAGAGAAGTGGGGGCCTGCCAATTGACTATAGTTCCTTTCAAGGAAAAACTTATTTAGCCTTTTGATTTTGACAGTAAATCTCTCCCCAATAATGGCATGGGGGACTCAGGAATGATGAGGAAGGAGTGAGTTACTTGACCTTTTCCCAGATCAACCTTCCTGTCGGTGGTCCAAGAGCATGGCTTCTGGCCAGTGGCTCCAATCACTATGTTCTTTTTTTTTTTTTAATTCTCTTAATGGTCTCTTTAAAACTGAAAATTCTGCTTCAGTGTCAACAAGGAAGTCTGTAGGGGTCCCCTCCACAGTTATGGTTACCCTAGACTTGGGGAAGGGGTAGTGAGGACTTTGGGCAGCTTGGTGCCTGGTTTCTTCTTGGGGCAGTACCTTGCCAAATGTCCCTTTTCTTTGCAATAAGCACATTGGTCCTTGTCTAAAGGCTGTCGTAAAAGTCCTCCAGAGTTCCGAGGTCTTCTTGTCCCTGGCTGTGTATTGCCCAGGTACTGTGTCTGTCTATTTCTTTGCTCTGTTGTATAAGTCTCCCTGTCACCTACTACTTCAGCCAAAATCCTTGTCAAACTCCTTGCCTTTTATCTTGTCTATCTTCTCTTTCCTCTGCTTCTCTTCTCTCTCTCTCTTTTCTTCAGTCTCTCTCTTATGGTACACTCTCTCTGCTTCCTTAACTAGGTCCTCCAAAGATAGCATTTGCAGACCCTCTAGGCGCTGCATCCTTCTCCTAATATCAGAGGTAGATTGTCCAATAAAAGCCATGGCTACTGCTGCCTGTTGAACCTCAGAGGTAGGGTCAAAAGGCGTATATCGTCTATAAGCCTCTAAAAGCCATTCTAAAAACACTGAAGGGGGTTCCTTTTCTGCCTGAAGAACTTCTCTTACCTTAGACAAATTGGTGGGGTGCCTGCCAGCCCCCTTGAGACCTGACACCAGAGCCCAGCAGTAGATCTCAAGTTGCCCCCTACCTTCAGGGCTATTGTAATTCCAATCAGGATGATTCATGGGGAAGCCTGCGTCTATTTCGTTCTGGAGTTGAGTTGGTTGGCCATTGGTTCCTGGCACATTCTTTTGTGCCTCTAGCAGGATCCTTTCCTTCTCCTTGGTGGTAAAAAGGACCTGCAAAAGCTGCTGACAATCATCCCACATGGCCTGGTGGGAGAACATGAGGGATTCTATAAGACCTGTGAGGCTAGAGGGATTTTCTGAGAAAGGAGCATGATTGGTTTTCCAATTATAAAGATCGACTGATGAAAATGGCCAGTATTGAAGAGGTTGCAAGTGTTCAGGGTTAGCTGGTGGAGGGCCATGCAGAGGCAATGCTGTAGTGGAGTCTGGTCCCCCCGGGGCTCTGCACATACAGGCTTCAGGTACTGGAGGCTGGCCCTTCTGCTACTCCTCCAGCTTCACCCTGTTGAGGATTTTGTGGGAGTGCAGGGAGGGGATAAGGAGGTGGGGTACCAGGCCATTCTGGGGGCTCCTCAATCTCGGGATAGATCTTGGGACGAGCCTAGGATCAGAGACAAGGATCGGGTTCCGTTTGGCAGTTCGGGCTCTGCCGCTTTTCTGGGAGGGTCAGGATCTACCACTTTTGCTTTTGTTTTCTGCTCTGAGTCATGGAACACCAGGACTCAAGAGCCTGGCTTATTTTTCTGAGTCCAAGGCTTTAACCAGGATGGAGGGTCTTGCGCCAAATCCTCCCAAACAAAAACGTAAGGTACCTGGTCCGGGTGAGACCTTGGTCCCTTCTGAATAACGATGTCTTTGATGGCAGAAATCACAGTCTAGTAAAGGGTGCCCTCCGGAGGCCAGCCAACTTTGTATGCCTACCATTCTGAAGAACAAAATGTTCTCCAGAGTCCCTTCCTAACATCTACAGACAGATTGCGTGCCCTATTTTTAACTTCAGTCCAGTGGTTAAGAGTTTGACCGAGAGGAGTACTGACAGCCTGTCCCATCGTCCAAGTCACACAATTCACAAACAGAACACTCAGACCACGAAAACAGAGACTAGAGCCCGCCTCTTGCCGGGTTTCCAACACCAGGAAACAGAATCCGAAGGCGAAGGGGACTCGAAATCTCTCTTCTCTAAGAGAGATTCGGGCAGAAACTCTGTAGTTTTATAAGGTCCCATTTGTCTATTCTTGATCTTAGGGCATAAGCTATTGGTGTTCTGTTCAGGAACTTTCCCC
>BDUI01000200.1:83851-95349 GCA_002335545.1 Apodemus speciosus
GGAGGGAGAAAGACATATGGGACATCTGGGGGGTGGGGAAACCAGAAAAAGGGAAATGAAATGTAAATAAAGAATATATCCAATAAAAAAAAAGAGAGATTCGGGCTCCATGTCAGCACCCAAATGGGAAATCTCCGAGTGTCCTCAGAGTTCCCCCAGACCTCCTTAGATGTCTCTCAGGGCCAGCAATAGGCTATCTCTTGACACCCCTGTAAATATCCCTCCCTCTGTTGCTGACAGGGAGTATATCACTCTCAAGAGTTCGGAGGACTGCAAACCAGAAATACCACAAATACCAGAAATACCAGATACCAAAATCTGGAATACCAGATACCAGATTCAGAAAAGGCCAACAGACACAGACATAGACAGGATAGAATCTTACCTCCAAGAGGGTCTCGGAGAATTTGGGGGTCACAAATCCTGCGACGAGCCCCCTAATGGAAGACCCCCAGATGGGGAGCCCCTCACTCTAGTCTTGGGATAAGACGCCCCCCCAAAAAAATTCACGAGAGACCTTTCTTCATGCAAACACAGGAGGTTTAATTCAGAAAACTAATGCATTAGGATCAAGCTTGCAGCCAGCTCTGGAGCAAAATGAGATTGATGTCCCACAGCTGCAGTCTGGATTCTTTAAAGAAAAGACTTCAAGGAAAAAAGGGAGTAGGCAGGCTCGGTGGCAGAGGATTACAAATTATCTCGGGCAGACATAGTTAAACCTTGAACAAGAAGCTAGGTGTCTCAGGAGTGAGGAGTGCTCCCCCAATGTCAGCAGTCCCTCTGCATGCAGAGGCTGAGAGCAGGAGTAGAGAGTAGGGAGTAAGGAGTAGGGAGTAGGGAGTAGGGAGTAGGGAGTAGGGAGTAGGGAGTAGGGAGAGAAACTTCCTCCAGGGTTGCAGTTTCTCAGAGAGGCAGATGCAGGGAGTGCCTCTTCTCCCAAGGTCTGAGGTTTCTCTGAGGGGCAGCATAATCGAACCTCTCTGTGTTAGGCTAATTGCTAGGGGGGTTAGAAATTTTCGAGTTGGGGCCTCTCATTACATGGCCCTTTCCCTTTACAGCTCTTAATATTCTTTCTTTGTTCTGTACATTTAGTGTTTTGATAATTATATGGTGGGAGGATTTTCTGTTCTAGTCTAATCTAATTGGTATTCTATAGGCTTCTTATACATTTATGCCCATCTCTTTTTTTAGGTTATGAGTGTTTTCTTCTATGATTTTGTTGAAGATGTTATCTAGCCCTTTGAACTGGGAATCTTCACCCTCTTCTGTTCCTATCATTCTTAGGTTTGGTCTTTTCACTGTGTCCCAGATTTCCTGGATGCTTTAGGTTAGGAATTATTTTACCCTTTTGTATTTTCTTTAACCAATGTGTCAATATCTTCTATGGTATCTTCTATGTCTGAGATTCTTTCTCTTCCATCTCTTGTATTCTGTTGGTGATGCTTGCATCTGTAACTCCTGATCTCTTTCATGAGTTGTCCAACTCCAGGTTTCCTCCAGGGTGATTTCTTTATTGTTTCTATTTCCATTTCTATGTCTCTGACCATTTTGTTCAATTCCTTCACCGGTTTGATAGTTTTTTCTGTATTTCTTTAAGGGATTTATTTGTTTCCTCTTTAAGGACTTCTACCTATTTGCCTGTGTTTTTCTTTATTTATTTATGGGAGTTATTTATATCCTCTTTAAAGGTCTCTATTATCTTCATGAAATGAGGTTTTAGGTTAGAACCTTGTTCTTCGGGTGTGTTAGGGTAGCCAGGGCTTGCTGTGGTAGGAGAACTGGGTTCTGATGGTACCAAATTACATTTGCTTCTGTTGCTTATGTTTTTGTGCTTGCCTTTCAGCATTTGGTTATCTCTAGTGTTAACTGGTTTCTTGGGCTGGAGCAGGCTTCCATGGAGGTAGGTAAAATTGTATGACCTGGGTTAGAGCAGGCCTCCTGGAAGGCAGGCAGGTCTCCTGTGTCCCTGTGTCCCTGTGTCCCTGGTTAGGACAGACCTCCTGGGAGCTAGGCTAGCTCTGGAGTCTGTGGGCAGATGTGTCGATTTTCCATGAATTCAGGTGCAGATCCAAAAGATGAGGGGGCTCATGCAGAGCGGGATAGATCCCCCCTGCTAAGGTCCCAGCTGGAATGAGTATTGGGGTGGGAGTCTCATTGGTGTTCCTTGTTATGGTAAACCTTCTGTGTGACAGGTAGCCTTGGGGGGCAGGCTAGGCACATTGGATCTGCCACAGATTCCGGTGAAGATGCAGACCAGAAGCACAATGGGGCTCAGGCAGAGCAGAGTAGATGGGTGGGAAAGGGAAGTTAATCTGTATGGTTCAGAAGTCTCAGATATAATGGAGATGGGTGCAGAATAGTGGGAGAATGGATCCCCCCTGGGATAGCAGGCTGCTCCAGACAGCTTGGCTTGGCCATCAGCCAGGAGGGAAGATGGGTAGAGGAAGGAAAGTTACCTGTATGGTTCAGGATCTGATGGCAGTGGAGGAGAAGCAGTTAAAGAATGAATACTAAACTTGTCAAATTTTACAAAGCTACACATTGTTAGAATATAAGGTTTTCAATTTTTGTAAATAAGTTATCTGTTACAAAGATAGTTTACTCAGCTAAATCACAAAACCATCAACTCAAGATATCCAAATTACATTTTATTAATAAAACAAGTAAAAACTGAGTTACCAATCTTCACATATACCTGCAGAGGAAGCTGAAAAACAAGCTTACTTTTGAAACACAATGCATCAAATGTATGAGTTTTGGATTTTGTTGACTGTGGTGGCGGTATCTTTTTCCATTCTCATGGTGCAAAGCCTGGAAGGCAAGCCTCTGACCTTTTTAATGCTCATCTGTAAGCTACACATTGTTAATGCAGTATTCAAACCTGGGTTTGCTGCCTGGAGTGCTCATGAGTTTTGCCACATCTGAATTCTTGAATTTAAATCATATTCAAATAAATGTCAAATTACATACAAAATAATACTCTCTTGAGAACACTACACTTTTTAACTAAATATTTGTGTTCTAGAGTGCTTTCCTTTGCTTGATAAACATCCTGACCAAAGCAACTTAAAGAGGAAAATGATTTCATCTTACAGTTCACCATGGAATGCGAGAAGTCAAGGCAGGAACCCAGAGGCAAGCTTTCAAGCAGAGGCCATGGAGGAGTGCTATTAACTGGCTTGCCCCAGATGGCCTGCCCATAGTGGGCTGGGTCTTATATCAATCACTAATTATGAAAATATCCCACACTTACCTACAAACCAACAAGTGGGGGTACTTTTTCACTTCTGGTTCCTACTTCCCACATGATCCTAGCTGTGTCAACTTGGCACAATAAAACCAATATTATCTCCTCCATGGCTCCACATTTACTTGAACTCTTATATTCAAATGAACAGCCTTCATTTCTCCTCCCTGGATACAGAAATACACAGATACATATACAGAAATCCCATCTTTCTCCTGTTCCTGCCAGTCAGATCAGGAGCCCTGGGCATTGATCTGAGCCCAATGGAGACAGAGAAATCACACCAGGCATTTGAATACTGTTAACACAGCGAGGTGTGAAGCTGCTACCAGCTGACTACAACCTTAGAGAAGAAAGCTGCAACAACCATCAGTTCTGAAGAGCACAGGGTAAGGCTGAGGCTCTTCAGGGAAATGTTTATGGTTGTATGACCTGTAGCTGATGACTGAACAGCGTCTTGTGGAGGCTAGTGGAACAAGGAAATATGGCAAACTCTGGGAGTGTTTGATATCTACAATCTAAATAAAATCTCTGTTTTGGGCAAAGTGCTTCTATTAGTGTGAAGAAAGGAAAGGTGTGATGTCTTTTAAAAAAGAAAATCCCTCCATGAAAATGATATCAAGAAAAATTTCTTGCTTCCTTTTTTTTTCTCTTCTGCTTGTGCCCTGTTCTGGGAGATCCTACTAGTGCTGGCTACAAAGCAAAACCGTTCCAGTCTAAGTTTCAGTATCCAAGATAGATAGACAGAATGGGCTCCAAACTGAGATGAGATAATCTAGTCATCAGCCTACAGGCCTGTTAATAACCGAATTCTCTCTGGTTCTTTATGATTAATTATCATTCTGGCATAGAAGCTCCCAGAAAGCCTTCTTCCTGCTAAACTTAACCCCTGTTTCCACAATAAACTCTAGTCCAGAGTTCTTTCCCTTTTGACCTGGCTATAGCAATATCTGTCATACTGAACTTCTTAATGTTATACTTAGTCTCTTCCAAATTAATCACTCCACTGAACGATGTAGACTGAATACCTACTAAGTACCAGATACTGGTCTGACAGGTAGATCATGAGTGAAACTCATTCCAAACAGAGAAAAAGCCAAATGTTCTATACTGTGAAGTCTGGTATAGCCCGAAGACCACTGTTAGCTTGTCCATACTCAGGGTCCCTCTCCTGCCCTCTTTATGTGGAAATTATGACCTTCTTTCCCTTTCTTGGGCATGCCATGATCTTTTCCTGCTCAGAGTTTTTCTGCATTCTGTTTAATGATCTAGAGAGATCTTTAATCACTTACAAAAAAGAAACTCCATTTCACTCTTTAGGCCTCTGCTAGAACGTGAACTCTTGCTTCTGATACCATGAGTTACTGGTCTTGCTGTGTTCTGCCTTGGTGCCTCTCCCACGTCACCATTCTTATATGTGGGGAAGATTATAAAGCACAATAATGGTTATTTGAACAGGTGCTTCCAGGTTACAATAGTCAGACAAAAGCTGAGGCAGCTGTTTAGCAGGTGGATGGCATAAAGGGCATGGAAACACTGCTCAAAATATGAGCAGTGCCCCACCTGCCATGGAGAGCACAGGATGTCACCACAGTCCTCAGAATGGCACGTGACTTGTGAATTGCTTTGTTCTAGTATCTTCATACCATTCTTGACCATAGATAACTGACCTCACAGAAAACAAACTATGGACAAGAGAGGATTATAGAATGTACTCAGGATCCCTCCTTCCTTGGTCTTTATCACCTGTTCCTTTACAGGTCCTGCAGAGAAATTGGAAATGGATGTGATCTTGGTGAACTCATTGCCTACTTATTACATAGCTGCCTTCCCAGTTGAAGGTGAACCCCACAAAGCCAGGATTCCAACTCCATTCCCACACTCATGTATGTAAATATTTGCAGAATGCATTGTGAAGGTTCCAAGAAGTAACTTCAGTGTTGCTCACCGCAGCAACACCTAAACTTACCTGGCCATAGAATCATCCCTCAACATAATATTTTCAGTTCTACCTACTGCTAGGCATAGCAGCACATGTCTACCAACACAGCTCTCGGCAGGAGTAAGAGACTGAGGCAGGAGGATAGTTCAAAGACATAGAACTACACAGTTTAGAGACCTGCCTAGGCTACACAGTGAGCCTTCATCTGAAAAAGCCAAATCCTAAGCTAAATCAAATAAAAACTCATATTTTGTGAATAGACATGGTGAAACAGTATTGAGTTGAGGTCCTCTGGTCCCTCTCATCACTTCAGGAAACATTCCTTCCAAGCAAAGTATACACAGAATGCATAGAACCAAGTTGTACATTTCTCCAATAGCAAAAAGCAAAGAATTTACAGGTACTTCCAAGACCCCTCAGGAGGTGTCCTAGAATATAGGGACAGAAAAAGTTATAAGATTGTCAGATTCCAGTCCTGATGTCTCCTGTAAAATGTAGATTATATGCAGTCCTGCTATCTTATGACTGCAGAGAGAATATAAATAGATAAAGCAGGCAGAGCCCCCAGATGTGATGTGCAGAGTCCATCCTCTCTCTCACTGTTGGCTTGCTCCCCCCCCCCCACATCATCTGCTTTCTTGATGCAGGGTCCCATCATAGCCTTGCCCTGGCATGGGTCCCATCAACTCCTGAAGAAGAAAGATTTTAACTAATGTATCATTTACTATTTTCCATGTCTAAAATCATCTCATTCCCTCAGCAAATCTTCAACATGGTCCTGCCTTTAGGAAATTTAAAACCTGATTCTTTAAAAATAATCAGCGCAGGGGAAAGAACTAAAAAGAAACTAAGGTCTGGTAGGGTGTGCTACTTTTAGTAAAGCAGACATAGTGCTGCAGTATCTGAAACTTCTGTCTAAAGAATGCTATGCAGCTTCAGGTTCTGGGCATTTTAGCGAATGCTTTGTCCTGGAGTTTGGGGAATCTGCCCAAAATTAAATGAAATTCTTCTTAACCATGTGCCCCTCTAAGACCACAGCTCTTCTAAAGGAATTTGTTTTTTATCAGTCTTCAACTACAGAAAGATCCAAGTTACTTTTTAAAGTCACACTTCTTAGCAGAGTGCTTCCATCCAGACCTTGGGATGTTTCAATGGAAGGCTATTTCTTTTTTCCATTTCCCCAAATGGAAAACAGCTTGAGATCTCTAAAATCCTTGTCATCTACCCAAGGCAGATGGAAAAGAGAACAGCCATATACCAAAATAACAGTGGGATTAGCCCATGGAGAGGTCATGGAAATCCCATTTCCTCAGAGTCGTGACCTTGAGTTTTCCTATTCTAGTGCTGTGACATCTTGACCTGAAGTAAAAGGCATTTTATACCTGTCTTACAATCCTGATGTTTTTAAAAATACATCTAAGTAAGTTAGCAGAATTGGAAGAGTTGGTGAAAAAGGCATTTGCTCAAATACACTAGAAAGATCAAGAGAAACATTTATAGGAAGATAGAAGAAACAAACAAACAAACAAACAAACAAACAAAAAAAAACCTGCCAGACAGGTGGAAGGGACAGAGGGAGGGAGGGAGGGAGGGAAGGAGGGAGGGAGGGAGGGAGGGAGGGAGAGAGGGTAGAAAAAGAATTATGCAGGCATGGGAATTTATTTACCTCACACCAAGTTTAATATGCATAGGAAGATATCAAATGTGACAGAAGATTATCAAGAGCAACAATCTAAAAGCATTAGATGACTACATTAGTGGCTCTAAAAATAGTTTCTATTGAGATTCATAATTTGTTGAGGACTATGGAGGCAGAGACTGGGACAGCATACACTCCTACCTCTAGTCAGCTCATGCTGTGTGGCCATTTTAACAGTTTCAGAAGAATGGGCTCTACCATCCTAAAAATGATAAAACATCAGAGGAGTGGTTTCTGAGGAGTCCCCAACTTTAAGTAGGAGTCTATGAAACTGGGGTAAGCTCCACGGGTTTCCTAAGCTTTCCTAAGACATTTCCATTTGAAGCAGGTTTCTATTTGTGGGAGGTGGCAGGTACTCATTGTAGCTAACTTCTTGGTGACCTATGGACAGAACCATAGTTCTTAATGTTAGAACGGCAAAGATTTTTATGTGGCCAGGGCAATCTTAATCCAGAACATTTTCTGACTGAACCCGCATACTGAGATTAAAGAAACACTGACTGTGTGAACAGCGAGGGAGGTAACTCTCAGGCAGTTTATTTAAGAGACTAACATGGGAAATAGCAGAGAATGCCGACAGAGGAAGGCAGCAAAGCCGAACCCAGACAGCCCAGGAGTATCGGAGAGGACAGGACTGGAGGGCTGGGCCAGCCACACTGCCCTCAGAAGAAACTCTTCTTCCCTCCCGCTGGGCTGGGCATGAAATTGGATGATTCTGAGATATAAGGTCTTAACCTTCCTATATTATGTTTCCCCTTTACTTATTTTTTTCCTGACCTTCAAATCATAAAATGATATCTATACTCCCAGTTTTTTCTTATACTATTTTTAAAATTACACAATATTTTTATCAAATTTTTGAAGGTTTTTATACACTATATCTTGGTCACACTCAACACCTCCTCTCAGATTCACCAGACATATATGTTTAATGGCTGCTGAGCAAATAAGCAGTTTCGTTCAGTTATTAAGGGAAAAAGAGCAAACCATTTAGTAGTGTGAGAATGACCCAGGAACAAGCCCTGTAGATGTTACTTAGTGCTAATGCACCAAAAAAAAAAAAAAATCTGTCATCAGAACTTGGAGTAAATATAAACTAACCAAGAGGTGGTGCTCTGTTGCTTCAGCTGGTCACCGTCTTTGTAGAATGATGATTATCTGAGCACATGAAGTTCACAGTCCAAAAGCTCTGCATTGTAATCCTCCAGGATGGAGGAAATATTTTCAGGCATTCCCAAACTTACTAGAGTACAGAATTTTTCCCCACAAACCAGGGTATGGCAAAGAACACCATCTGAGAAATGCCATTCTTCACCTGACCGATCAATACTCAGCTTCCCCCCCCCCAACACTTTGCATCAGGATATGGAAACATCTTTTAAATGTCAGATAAGGCCTTGCATCCTAGAGGACAAAGCAGATGGCATATGGTAAGGGCAGGATTTTAAAATAAATAAAGAAGCAGCAGCGCCAGACCATATGCACCCTGGCAAGAAATGCTAACTCACTCTGCTCTGGGCTTGACAGCAGCATGGGCCATTCTCATAATGAGTGCTACAAACTCACCTCAGGCAAAGGAGATTGCTCAGTGGGTAAGAGTGCTTGCTATGCACAATGAGCACAATTAAAATACCAGCACCTACCTAAGAAGCCAGGAGAGGCACACATGAGTATGACCCCAGTACAGATGGGGCAGAGATGGTAAGATCATTGGGGCTGGCTAGCTCAAACAGGGAGAGACCCTGCCTCACAGACTGATGGAGCATGATAGAGCATCCCACTTGCCATCGTCCTCTAGTCTCTTCATATGTACCCATGAGCATGTGCACCTGTACACATACACACCCCAGAAACTCATTTCTCTCCCTTTCATCTCTGACAACAGACCCTTTGACCTTTCCCAAGTGATTTCAACCTGAGACCATGACATGATAATAGTATGTTTCCATGTCATTTTAACTAAAAAAAATTGTGTCTATCTAGGTGTACAGCTGATTAAGATGACTGTGTCTTCTTTGCTCTGAAAACTAGTGCATATTTGGAAAGCTGCTGACTCTCAGTCTTCCTTGTGTGTGGCTGTAAAACAAGGGAAAACTTTTATTTTCTAGCCATCTGCAAATCAAGATCTCTGATGCTTTCAGCCAGGAGAACAAGCATTGACCTCAAATGACCGAGGACAATGACTGTGCAGGGACTGGGACCTGATGCAGCTCACATTATTTTAGCCTCACTGAGAGCTCATCATGCTTCTTGTGGAGATTTGCATAGAAAAATTTCCTGCCTTTCTTTTTTCTAACATGATTCAGACTGCAATTTGTTTGCAGATTTGCTAATGTTGAGATAAGTTGGAATAACATATAGCTTGTCCTTCCTCTCTGGTTTCTCGGTTCCCCTCAAGACTGCTCCTTGGACAGCTTCGTGCATCACTGTGTTGTGTTGTGATTTTATGTGGAAGTACACAACAGATGACTCATTTTAGATTAATGCCTAAGAAGATACTTTATACAAAGATATTAAGGAATGCTTACTCATTGTTTAATTTTGTTAGCGACAAATGTTTCCTACTAGTCACTTTCCCTTTGGTGACAACATCTTCCACAACTAGTCAAGTTGAAGATTAAATCCACCTGCTCCAGATTCTGGTCTCAGAGCTGTTTTGAGTTGAGTTAGCATTATCAAATAACATGGAAGGAAACACTAGATCAGCACACTCCAAGCAGAGAAATTAATATTGAGCCAGAATATTTTCATACCTGTCAGACACAAATCACTGACATGTTTTCCCACAATGAAATATGTTGATCCTTCAGCCTTCCTGTTTCATTCATTTCCCAGAAAATTATTCTCTTTTGCTAACAATAAATTGGTTACTAGAAAGGCAAAAATATGAAAATTTAACTTAATACCACTTTGAGACGGTACTTCCCTTATGTAAGTATACAACCACATACACACATTGTCTCTGTCTCTTTTTGTCTCTGTATCTCTCTCTGTCGTGTGTGTGTGTGTGTGTGTGTGTGTGTGTGTGTGTGTGTGTATCCTCCAGGGATATATGACCAGAAATGTCAAATCAAAACCATAAAAGGACAAACAAACCTCTCATTTCATATAAAAGAATATTCAGACTGAGACAGACAATACATTGAATATTCTAGGCAGCCAGATAACAAACAGGGATAGCCATCTATGGCTCACATACCTTATGAACCTGAATCTAGCCTCCTAGAGAAGCAGGGTCCAGTTATCCTTGTGAATCAATGAAATAATCAGGATTTGCTTTTTAAGCACCTGCTAAAAGAACATATACCTCCTACACAGAGCTGTGTGGGGAGTTTCACTCATAGGCCTATATGATGACTTCACCCTGCTCAGCAAGAGACTATATCAAAAAAGACATGTGCTTAACAGCTACTTGAGATTCAGCAACAACTCTCTATGAGCATAAGGGGGAAGATTCCTCCACAGCAGGAGCTTTTGTTTCTTTATTTTGAGGCACAAGGCCAAGTGTTACATGAAAAGGCAGAACTGTTACCACAGAAAGGGCAGAAGAAATTAGTGTTTGGGTCACTTTATTAGGAAGCTTCTTGGGTGCCGCCGCCGCCATCTTGGCCACTGCTGGCTCGCGCCAAGCTGGCTCAGGCAACCGAGATACCCCAAGTTTAAGGCCTCTGGGGACTCTAGCCAACAGACAGCGATCTGTGCTCAGGAGTTAAGCAGAGCAGCGGGGCCTGTGGGCCAGCCTGGTGTAGGCTCTGAGCCCTGCAGGGGATCTTGCACTGCCTGCCACTGCAGCCTGCTTCGCTGTTGCTTGGACTGGACAAAAGGACCAGGTGCCCATGTTATCCAGAGTTATACCGAGTTTAAGATCTCTGGGGACCCTAACAGCCAGGTAGTAATCTGTGCTCAGGAGCTGAGCAGAACAGCCATTTCTGTAGCCCAGACAGGCATGGGTTCTGCGCCCTGAGGGGATCCTGCTCTCCCCGCCGCGTCCATCTTGGCTACTGCCTGCTCACAACAAGCTGGCTCAGGAAACCGAGAGACCCCAAGTTTAAGACCTAAGGAGACTCGAGCCAACAGACAGTGATCTGCACTCAAGAGTTAAGCAGAGCAGCAGGCCCTGCTGGCCAGCCAGGTGTAGGTTCTGGGCCCTGCAAAGGCCGCCATCTTGCCTCAGATCAGAGCTGCTGACGGTCGCCGACCCAAGTGGCCACCAACTTACTTGGCGATCTGTGTGGGCTGTACCTGGATTACAGCAGAACCAGCCACCTTTCCTTGGGGCACCTCAGACAGCTAACCAGACAGAGCCCTGTGGACTGAGAACACCACCATCTAGGCTCCAGCAGTCCAACCAGGGAAGCTCTACTCCTGCAGGGAATCCCATGGTTAGATTGAGCCCCTAGTCTCGCCACCATCTTGCAGCTGGTGGCCTGACCAGGTCACCACAAAAAAACAACAGAGGAGCCCAGGTCACCATAAGGATCTAATAGACAAGCCAGATCTGTGGAAAAACAGATCTGATTCTTAAGAGCAGGCATCTAGGTAGGCCAGGAGGAGACAGTGGGAGGCCATCTGCATACCCAGCAGCAAGCAGCAAGGAGTTTCAGGCCCGA